>JASDQU010011617.1:66089-79534 GCA_032191745.1 Picea mariana | reverse complement strand
CCCCTAAGTCTTGGTTAAGCTCTTTTCCGACTCTCTAAAAAGCGAAAATATTGTCGAGTGAACTTGTCTATTTCACACTCATTAAAATGGATTTGAAAAGACATCTATTTGGTGTAAGTTTAACCCTTTTTTGAACCAAGTAGAGCACTTACGAAAAATGAATATTCTAGTCAACATTGGCTAGAAGAGTTCTCCTGGGTATTATTTTATACTTTTTCGGGCCTAGGGGACTAAATCTCCGAAAAAGGACATTATTTGGAGTTAATTTGTAACCGCATTCCATCCTCCTGCTTGCAGTATTGAGCCTATCATTGATTCCCTCTTTCTCGTTATAAGCCTCTTACCTCAGCAATTTGCATCACTAGCCAAGCAGAGCCTCATTTATATCCTTTGCAACTTGACACCATGTACCCTAAGAGGAAACATTCTCCCGAGTGTCCATGCCCTGCATGCACTTCCTTGGATTGAGCATAGGTATTTTCCACTATTTGGAGCTAGTTTCTTACTCGCGATACTCGTTTCCTCTCTTGTATCATAACATTTCTTTGCCTATGAAAAAACAAAAAAGACAGGTAGGAAAATAATATTATCTCATATCGGCAACAGTAGTGTCACCTTTGAACATAGCACAAACTTTTGAGTCCACTTTCATCCAAAATTTTGGTTTAGCATGACCTTAGGAAGTTGATCTCATTACTTAGAGAAAGTCCCTATGGAGAATTTGTTGATGCCTCTTGCATCACGAAGTTTCATCATCCATTTTATGTTTCCTGATTTATCCATATGTCTCATTCTCTTGTTCAAACAAAGTCTATAATCATGTGTCATACATTTCTCAGAACTCTTGACTTTGCATGCCGGCCATACCCTTAGTGTGTCTCAGAGTCACATGAAGAGTTAGTCCTACCATGTACCCTGGTCCTACTTTCATTATGGGTAGATAACCTTGAACCCACTAGTAGACATCTCCTCATTGATCATTGATTGGGGGGTTTCCCTTATGTTCGATGGTAATAAATCTATTCACACATTAGGATTCATGCATTGTCTTGGATTCCATTAGCCTTATTGGTGGTTTCCTTGCCTTTGTCGGCAGTCTTCCTTATTGGTTGTTATTCATAGGGTCTCTTTTGTGCACTACTTTCATCTAGTGCATGTGAAAGATGAATAGGGTTATTGGTTCATGAACATCCTATCCGTCTGATATCCTCCTAATCATCAAGATATTTCTTTGTACCTCGTGATGAATGATGAGAGATTCCCTAATGCTCTTCTTTCAGCGGGTCTCCTTCCATTGAATTCAGCTCATCTATTCTGGAAATGAGACCTAGAGTCTTATGAGTACCTAGAGGCTTATAGTCATTAGTGGCAGGTTCTCCCACCATCGATAGTTGGGAATACATCAATGTCTCATGATCGATGGATTCTTCAAGTGCTCGATCTCAACACCCTTATTCACACTTGTGAGAATGTACCTGGTGCTTTGATACCTACTTTCATTATAGGTAGGTTGTCTCGTGTTTGTTAACGGTATACCTTAATGATTGGTAATCAAATGAAGTCTCATTGTGTTCAACATCAACTCCTTTATTCATATGATGTAGACTTGCACCGTCGGCGATAGTGTAGAAGACATCTAGCTTATAGTAGTAGCATTCATATTTTGTTGTTGTCTTTCATTGGACCAATACCTATATGACTTTAGTGATAATGGGAGATCAAATTGTACTCCATTGTATAAAGATATCTTTATATTTATTTTTAGACTGGATTCCACTGGGCCTTGTTCGTGACTATCATAACCTATGGCATCTTTCTACTTTGTATATCCTAATTCATGGCCATGAACAACTATTTGGTATATTTCCACATGGATCTGCAGTGTAATTCAGATTGGCAGCCATGTGTACAAAGTCATTATGGATTGTAATATTCTCATGAGTAACTATCACTTCCAATTGAGTCTCCTTTACTCCACTTCTGGGAATTATAATGTATTTCGTCCATCGCGGATACTCCTTTGACCTCACATATTAGGGGGAATATGTTATAGAAAATTTGTCCTCGCCCCATGCAACTTGTTTGGATGGCCTTTCCATGTCCCTATGTAGACTTGAAGTTCCCTTTTTTACCTTCCAGAGACAAAAAAGCACATTTTTCCACATATACATGCCCTACCAGTTAAACAATAAGCGTATATGTAAGTTGTTCCACTACAGCCTAGGTACATCAGGTTTGGTGCTCAAAATTAAAAATTGTGTCACGTTTCCATGTCACATCATGAGATCCATGATCCTTGACCTTCCATATACTGGAAATGCTCTAACTCGGCCCTTCAATTCCATTTGAAGGATATAAATTGAGCCATATCCAAGCCTTGAAAGAAGAGAATTCAAATTTTGAGAGCAACGATACTCTAGATAAATTTCACTTCACGTTGAGTCTGCATCCCTTTATCGTTGAAAGCCTGAACTCGTTGTTCATCCCCCAATATATTCCTTCTTTGTGATGAAGAACCTCATTATTTCCTTTATAAGAGCTTGCCTTTGGTGGAGGATTGAAGTGGTGGAGGCCCAGTTGGAGGGACTTAGTTTCTCGATTCAGATATGTGTTGTTACAATAGTTTGACACCTACATACTTTTGTTGATTATTTTAATATAAATACTATTTTCTCGTCCAATTGATATATTGCAAATATTTGAATTATTATTCCATGGGCGTATTTGTCATGTATGTTAATGGATTATGCTAATCTATATGCTAATATTATATATTATCACCATATGCTTGTGTATATTGATTGTTGAGGACAAGTTGCAGGTATAAATCTTTGAGTTGTGTTCTCAACGGTGGTCTTCATCGAACGTCTGGACGAGGTAAGATCTTGACCTTGTCTTGTTATATTTTCATTTATATAGCATACTTGGGATTATAGTTTATTTATGTGTGTCATTCCATCTGTTGTGGTTTACCCCATGCCATAGAGATATTTTCCTCGTAACAACGAGAATATTGCACTCTGACTATCACAATCCGTCTTTACATCTTGTTGTGCCAACCCAATACCTAAACACAATCTGTATAACCATATTTCTTCCTTTCTTGCATTAGTGGATTCCATGTATTTAGATTATGTAGTTGAGAGAGCCACTACAAATTATATTTTGCTTATCCAACTAATTGCTCTTCCAAATAGCTTAAATAGATACCCACTTGTAGATCTCTAGCCTAGTCAACATCAAAAAAGACATGTGTGTCCAATGCTTTGTCCAATCCTAGTCTTCCTTTGTAGAAAAATCCATAACTAGTAGTGCCACGCAAATACCTAAAAACCCTCTTTATTGTTTCCCAATGCTCCTTTCCTAGTTTTGACATATACATTCTCAAAACTCCCACTACATGTGCAATGTTCATTCTAGTATAGACCATTGTATACATCAAACTACCAACCACACTAGTATATAGAACTCGGGACGTGTCCTCTTCCTCTTCATTTGTCTTGGGACATTAATCTGCAAATAAATTTACACCTACAAGAATAGGGACATTGACAAGTGTACATTTCTGCAGATTAAATCTCTGCAATATTGACTCAACATATTTTCTTTGATTCAACTAGAGTTTCCTTCTTTCCTAGTCTCTTTTAATTTCCATTCCCAAAATAAAAATTGCAGCACCAATATCTTTCATGTCAAACTTAGAGGACAACTGATTTTTCACATCCTAGATAATTTCCTTGTCATTTCCTATCAACAACATATCATCCACATACAAGACCAAATAAATAAGATAATCACCAACTAATTTTAAATACACACAGTGATATTATTTTCTCCTTTTGAATCCAAGTCCCAATATATAATTATCAATTTTTGATACCACGTCATTGGTGATTTCTTTAACCCATATAGAGAATTCTTCAATCTGCATACCAACTCTTTCTTTCCATTCAGATTTATTCTTCTAGATCCCCATGTAGGAATGTTGTCTTCACATCCATCTGTTCTACTTCAAAATCAAACACAATAGCAATAGATAAAGGAAATATAATAGAATTTAACTTGGAAACGGGAGAAAAAAATTCACCAAATTCAATTCCCTATACCTAGGAATAACACTTTGCTACTAATTAAGCTTTGTATTTCTCCACTTTTCCTTATGCATTGTACTTATTATTAAACACCCATTTGTTGCCAATGGGATTTCTTCCAGTCGCAAAATACACTAGATTCCAAGCCTCATTCTTATCCAAGTCTACCATTTCTTTAGTCGTGGCCTTTTTTCATAGTTCCCCATCCTATGAATCCACTGCCACCCTAACAGTTATAGGATCAACATCAGTAATAAAAAAAGCAAAATTTGAATGGAAATTAGGTGGAGTATACCTTTCTAGTTTCCTTATTTTCCAAACTAATCTCCTCAATATTGGAGTATGAGGCTCTTCTTCTTATTATTTGTGGTCTTTTGAAGAGTCTAATTCATTATCCTTCAATTCAAACTCTATTTTCTATGGTTCTTCCTCCCTCAATAGGATTTCTTGTTTGACAAGATCTTTGATTTCTATAAATACCAATATCGGCTATACACTACCTTCATATTTTTTGGGTTCCAAAGATTATAACCTTTCAGAGCATATTTCTAACCAATAAAGATACAATTTTCATCATTTTATCTATCTTACTCTTGTTTTCCTTTGGAATGTGTACATAGGCATCACAGCGAAATACCCTGAGATGTGTAAGAGAGGGTTTCTTACTAGCCCATAACTCATGTCGAGTCTTCTCATATAGCACTAATGAGGGTGATAAATTGACCAAGTAACATACAATACCCATTACCTCTACCCATAATTYATGTCCTAACCTAGCACCAATAAGCAAGCTCCTTGTTTTTTCCATCAATGTCTTGTTCATATTTTCTGCAACTCCATTCTACCGAGGTGTTTATGGAGTAGTATTTTTCCTTGTTGTACTACACTTATTACAAAATTCCTCGAATTCATTTCTATAGAATTMTCCACCATTATCTGTCCTCGACACCTTAATTATTTTCTCTATCTAATTCTCCACAAGAACCTTAAACTCTTTAATTTGTCAAAGACTTCATATTTCTTCTTGAAGAAATAAATCCATGTATTCCTCGAAAATGCATCTATAAATGAGACATAGTACATAGATTTACCCAATAATGGAACAAAAACAAGTCCAAACACATCATTGTGCATCAAATGTAATATCCCCTCTACCCTCACAACACCAGTGGAGAATCTTACATGATTATGCTTCCTATATAATAAATTTTATCAAAAATAAAAATCCAGAGAACAATTATACATTCCTTCAACCATACCTTTACTGTGTAGTAATTGAAGGCCCTTCTCTCTGATATGCCCCGATATTTGATGCCATGACATAGTTTTTTCTCTAAATAATGTAGGAGTTTTTTCTTCTTCAAATCCAATCTCAGGAACAACAAAATTGTTTCACCCATCACTAATAGTTCTTCCCAATAGATTATATAGAGTTCCAATCCAAAATCCCTTCAATAACACCATTTCCCCTCGAACCATTATACATGTTTCTTTCTCAAACATTGATTTTATCCCTGCATCATCCATTTCTCTTACAGAATCATTTTTTTGGAAAATCCTGGGATGTGCAGAACACCAGGGAGTGTTCTAATCTTTCCATCCATGATCTTAAAATTGAATTTTCATTGTCCTATGATTTTGGTTGTCAAGTCATCACCTAGAAAAAAATCACCTCCATGATTCCTTTCATACTCACAAAATCATTCCCTATGAGGAATCATAAGAAAGGATGCACCCGAGTCAACCCGCCATACCTCATGATTTGGATGTGTGCTTGAAGAATCCAAGTACACATATAGTCCTTCATCTGCAAAGGATTTTTCTTATATAGAAGGGGCATCATTAGATCCCTTTCCTCTCTCAACACTTTTATATCTACATTGTTTCTTGTAATTCCCTTCTTTTCCACATCTCCAACATACCTTTACAATTTTGGGGGGAGATTTAGATCTTCCCCTATATTTAGATCTCCCACTTGAGGACTTATTTATATTTCTTCTTTGGGAGCATCCTCTTGAAAATAAGTCATATAAGCTCTAGCTTTCCATGTTTTTATGCCTCATATCCTCCAAAAACAAGGATGAGACCACATCATTGAAACTTAAAATAGTTTCATTACTACCTATGGCTACAACTAGACTATTCCACGAGTCGGGTAAAGAGAACAATAAACTAATCCACTTATCTTCATCAGAAATATTAATATCAACAGATAATAGTTTACTTACCATAGTATTGAAGGAGTTCAAATGATTTGTCACAGAGTCTCCATATTTCATCCTTAGTTTGCACTGCTTCTTTTGCGGGAACAGTTTGTTTACCAAGTACTTAGATTGATACAAAGCCCCTAACTTATTCCATAATGCCTTGGTTGTAGCTTCCCCCGACACATTCAATAATATTGAATTTGAGAGACATAATTGGATTCTACTCTTCACCTTCTGAACCAACTTTTCCCAATCTTTTGTTGATGTTCATGTAGGTGTAGTACCTAGATTCACAATGATCCATTGGTCCTTGTCCACCAACAGATATTCCATATTGAGCTTCCACAACTCAAAACATTTTTTATTAAATTTATTGGTCTCTATTTTTAAATTGTTCGCCATTTATTTTCACCACAAGAATCGATATCATAGAGTTCCTGATGTAACAAGGTTTATCACAGAACCAAGCCAAACCCTTGGCCACAAAGGCATCCCCGTAAATCCAATAACTTATCTGATACAAAATGAAAGATTTAACACTTTTACAGTAATGCAATGCACACACAAATTCTTAAAAATAGAAAATAACACAATTGCAATAGCACATATACATAGAGATTTACCCTGGAATGCAAACCGGGAAAACCAGCAAATTGTTTAGAGTCGCACCTCTAATTCTTATTCATCATTCAACTTCATTGTTGACAATACAATATAAAGGGATCTCGCGGCATCCCAAAACCCATAATCCATTGACCCGAATTATCTTACAACCCTAATTCCTTAACCAAAATTAGAAAAATTTGGGTTGAAACACCATATGCCACAAAACCACCAAAGGTGAAAACCATGTGCTGAAAACTGCTTAAAAATTGTGACCCCCTGAGCAAGGGGGTTGCCACCCACCATGTGACCCCCCAGTGCAACAAAATGCATGGGGTTGGTTGTGAAAAGAATATAACACATACCCAACACAAAGGATTATGGGTACAAAACACTTCAATAAAGGTTGAGGCATATAAACCTTCTCACTAATGCAGATACCCCTTGAGATCTAGACAAGTTGCTATGGATATATCTGAGGTATATGTTGAAGTAGGGTAAATTATGGAGGGAATTGAAGAGGTTTCTCATACTAGAAGGGGAAGAAAATCCCATTTATCCATAACCTTAAACAAATATCGTAGAGAGATTCAACAAGGAGAGAAAAAAAACTTAAAAGGGGTCTTTAGAATAGGAAAAGTCCTTGAAAGGGTTTCCCTGTGCTTTTTTTGTCCTTAAATGCTAGGATTTGGCTAGTTCCTCCAAAATCTTTCCCTAAGTAGGCCGGTGGATAAACAAAATCATAATGATTTCTTAATTCAATAGACCATGGGGTATGTGATAAAAATAATTGGAGATTTGTCTAAGAACTCGAATGATTTATAATTTATTTCGGTAGACTCTATAGGAAGATATATGGAAGAAATCAATGAGGCTAATCAACTTTGTGATATTTTCATCTAGTATAGGAATAGAAATCTTATCTCTAGAACTAGGAGAATTTTATTTGGTTGCAAATATATTTGGTCCTTATGAGGATGGGGTGGGTTTTGGAAAAGTTGATGAAAAATGATATTTTGAGAAGGAGGACGGACATTTTGGGAGGGAATTAAAATTTTTCTTTAAAGAGGGAAAAGATCTGAGGGAGTGAAACTAGAGCAGACCCTCTATCGTATTTCTTCTTTAATAATATTATGGAGGTTTGCCTAGTGGAAGTGGATCCTATAAGAATTTGTTCCTCCTTGAAAAAACATGAGAACACAATATTTAAGGGTAGTAAAAAGGCTAGATACATTCATGTTTATAAATCCATTTTGACTAATTATGACAAGATTCAATCATGGGTGTTTGTTGGTGGGGAATAACATCACCTACCAATACAAACACCCAAGTAACACACACCAACAAACTTGGGTGTTTACTTTGTGCTTTACAAGATTCAATCATGGGCGTTTTTTGGAGGTTTCAATGATGAAGTTACAAAACCAAGTTTAAGGGCCTTGCAATAATCCAAAAGGAAACTATTAGCACATAAGGAATCTCTTTGGAGGCTAAAAAGTAGGGCTCTATAGATAGCCAAGGGAGATGAATGTTGGATATGTGTCATATTCTTTTCACGACTATAGCTAGTGTCTACATTGTGCTAGGCACGTAGAGGGGTAAGAGGAGGCACCGCTAGGCCCCCCTACGTGGGGTTTCGGGGGCAGCGCCCCTCGAAAAAAAGAAATCCTCTATTTTTCGTGTCCATTTTTGGGAGGTCCTCTGTTTTCATGTCCATTTATGGGCGGTTTTTCAGCACATGGTTTTTCACCGATGGTTTTATATTTCCAGTTAAGGAATTAGGGTTGTTGACTAATCTAGGTCATTGGATTAGGGTTTTGGAAGTGGATAGCTCATATATGTATATTGTATTGTAAACAATGTATGACGTGAATGAATATAGAATATGTTGCTTTTCCCATTTTGGGTTTCCAAGGGAAAAATCTCCGTGTAATGTGTGTATTTTTCCATTGTATATTTTCTATTCTTTTATTGAAAATTTGTTTGCAGTAAAATATTGTACAAGGTTAAAATATACATTTGGTATCAAAGCAATTATTGGCTTCAAGGGGATGCCTTTGTAGTCAGGGGTTTGGATCAGTACTGTGATAATCATTGTTATAGTGGGAGATCTACAGTATTGATTCTTCAGGTGAAGAGAAATGGCGAACAGTTCGAAAATATAGATTGAGAAATTTAATGGGAAACGTTTTGAGTTGTGGAAGATCAAGATGGAATGTATGTTCGTAGACAGATATTGGTGGGTCGCAGTGGATCCAGGTACTTCACCTACAATAATGTCAGCAGATGACTAGAAAAAGTTGAATCGAAAGGCGAAGAGCATAATTCGATTGTGTCTCTCAAATTCATTATTATTGATTGTGTCAGGGAAGCTACATTCAAGGATTTATGGGATACATTGGGGAACTTGTATCAGTCTAAGTCCCTGGTAAATAAATTTTTCCTGTGGAAAATTTTGTATAGCCTGAGGATGATAGATGGAGACATGGTGACAGAGCATCTAAATGCATTCAACATTGTGGTAAGTCATTTTTTATCTGTTGAGATTAAAATTTCAAATGAAGATAAGTGTATCAGTTTATTATGCTCTTTACCAAACTCATGGGATAGTCTAGTTGTGGCCATAGGTAGTAATACAACTACCTTGAGTTTCGATGATGTGGTATCATCCTTGTTACCAGAGGAGATGAGATGGAAGAACATGGAAGGACAGAGCACAGACAAATTATTTGCAAGAGGACACTCCCAGGATAGAAATAGATCTAAGTCCTCAAGTGGGATATCTAAGTCTAAGGGTAGATATAAATCTCCTGGAAATTTTGTAAAGGTATGCTAGAGATGTGGAAAAGAAAGGCACTTCAAGAAGCAATGTAGATCCAAAATCGTTGAGAAAGTGAAGGGATGTGAAGGTGCTCCCTCTACAGAAGAAAAGACCTCCAAGGAATAAGGAGGGGATGTGTACTTGGCTTCATCAAGTACACATGAATATCATGAGGCATGGTTGGTTGAATCGAGTGCATCCTTTCATATGACTCCCCACAAGGAGTGGTTTTGTGAATATGAAACATATGATGGAGGTAATGTTTTCCTAGGTGATGACTCGACAGCCAGAATCATAGGACAAGGAAAATTCAAGTTGAGGCTCATAGATGGAAGGATTAGAACACTACATGTTGTTCTACACATCCCAGGATTGGAAATAAATTTTATTTATGTAAGAAAAATGGACAATGCAAGGGTGAAAACATTATTTGAAAAAGAAACCTGCAAGATTGTTTGAGGAGAAATGGTGTTGTTAAAGGGATTCGGAATAGAACTCTGTATAAGTTGCAAGGAAGCACTATTAGTAATGGGTGTAATAGTTCCATTGTTCCTGATATTGGAGAAGAAGAAGAAAAAACTCCTACAGTCTCTAGAGAAAAGGTTATGATGTGGCATCAAAGATTAGGGCATATCGGAGAGAAGGGTCTTCAACTACTACATAGTAAAGGTATGATTGCAGGTATGTCTAACTGCTCTATGGATTTTTATTTATGTGAAAATTGTGTATATGGGAAGCGGAATCGGGTAAGATTCCCCTCTAGTGCAATGAGGCAAGAAATAATTTTACAACTAGTACACAGTCTTTGACAGAAGGATCTTTACAGCTAGTACAGAAGGAATTTTACAGCTAGTACACAGTGATGTGATGGATTCTCGAGGAATACTTAGATATATTTCCTTAGGAATAAATTTGAAGTCTTTGACAGGTTAAAGAGTTTAAGGCTCTTGTTGAGAATCAATCATAGAAAAGAATTAAAGTGTTGAGGATGGATAATGGTGGATAGTTTTGCGGGAATGAATTTGAAGAATAATTTAAGAACTGTGGTATAGCAAGGAAAAAGACTACTCCATATACACCTCAACAAAATGGAGTTGCAGAAAGGATGAACAGTACATTGATGGAAAAAGCAAGGTGCATGCTTAGTGGTGACGGGTTAGGGAAATAATTTTGGGCAGAGGCAATGGGTACTTCATGTTACCTAGTCAATAGATCACCCTCATCAACTCTAGATGACAAGACTCGATAAGAGGTATGGACTGGTAAGAAACCCTCTCTCACACATCTCAAGGTATTTGGTTGTGAGGCCTATGTTCATGTTCCAAATGAAAACATGAGTAAGCTAGATAAAAAGGATGAAAAATGTATCTTTATTGGGTATAAATATGGTCTCGAAGGTTATAAGCTTTGGAACCCATAAACTAATAAGGTTGTGTATAGTCGAGATGTGGTATTTAGAGAAATGGAAGATGTTGTCAAACAGTAAGTCCTACCAAGTAAGGAAGAACCATAGAAAATGGAGTTTGAGCCAAAGGATGATGAATCAGACTCTACAAAAGAACAGTAATTAGAAGAAGAAGATCATCATACTCCAATATTGATGAGATCGGTGCGGGAAAAAAGGATATCGAAAAGGTATACTCCTTATGGTTTCCATTCAAATTTTTATT
Organism: Picea mariana; assembly: GCA_032191745.1. Classification (NCBI taxonomy): domain Eukaryota; kingdom Viridiplantae; phylum Streptophyta; class Pinopsida; order Pinales; family Pinaceae; genus Picea; species Picea mariana. The sequence continues at coordinate 68,142 of JASDQU010011617.1, read as the reverse complement.
TATCTATTATTGATGATTATCCTAGAAATGTTAAGGAGGCAGTGGATTCAGAGGATGGAAAACTATGGGAAAAGGCCATGGTTGAAGAAATGGCAACCTTGGATAAGAATGAGGCTTGGGATCTAGTGGAGTTTTCGACTGGAAGAAAATTCATTGACAGCAAATGGGTATTTAAAAGGAAGTTGAATGCAAAAGGAAAAGTGGAGAAATACAAAACTCAGTTAGTACCAAAGGGTTATTCATGTTGGATTACTGAGAGGGGGAGTGAATCAGTAATAGCGTAATAATAATCCTTTTTCTTCAAATAATCCAAGTGTTATATCAATGTAGAATTATTATCCAATAATGAGCAATAAGAAATGAACAATCACACACATACACAGTACACCAGTGTTTTACATGGAAACCCAAATCGAGAGAAAACCACAGAATGATTTATCTTATATGTCTTGAAGAATTGCATTCATTGGAAGCAGCAACTTCCTTTGTTTTTCAGCTACAACTGGAAGGAGGCTCCAAACCCCTAGTTTCTTAGGCTAAAACCCAAGGGAAGCTCCAACTCCCCAATTCTCTGGCTACAACCAGAAGGAGTCTACAACCCCCTATGTTCTCTAGCTACAACCACCTATCCTTGCCCCGTCCAATCGCCCTGAAGTAGAAGTAGAATGATGGAACCACTTTCACACTATCACTGTGAGATATACCACTGTAAAAATGTACCAATAAACTTGAACCATGCATCAACCTGTACCTCAACCTGTAATCAACCTGTACCATAAACAAGTGCATCAACCATGCACCAACCTATACCAAACAATCTGTAATCAACATGTACCATAAACAAGTGCAACCAACTATGTAACAAGTATGTACCAATCATGTGTCAAGTTCTCATCAACTATGACTCATCAATATGTACCAACATCATCAACTATACACCTCATGTATGTACCAACTCATTAACTACTTGTCTCAACCATGTACCCAACTTGTACCTCAACCAAAAGCCCTCGTCAATTTCATCATCCAAATATGATTTGTAACTCTGTAATAAACTTGGTGTATATGATCACATACCTGCAAACCTTCCTTAACTTTAACAACAAGATACTAGCATTTTCATCAAACGTTTCTTTAGTCTCACAAGACTAGTTTTGGATTAGTCAACAACCCTAACTTGAAATAATCATAAATGTGTACCTGTAATGAATAAATATATCAAACTGGTACACAATGTTCTTCAGTGTGTTTTATGCAATTCCTCCAGGTTTCACTACTTGGAACCTCTCAAAAAAGGATTTATGGAAAACATGGCACACCTTCCTGAATTTTGTCTTATTCTAGAGAGTGGCCTTGTAGAGCAAGCCCCGCATGGATTATTTGTTGAATTGATCTGAAAATTGTTACATGGCATACTAAAAACTGTACTCTAACCAAAAAAAAAAATTCGTACTAAATTTTTATTTGTTATGAAGAAGTTATGACATTTTTACCCGAAACACTTGTTTTTTACTAGTTTCAGGACTAGCCACAAACCTTATTTTCCACGGAGGGTAACTCCAAATATACAATGACCCACATGCCAAATTTTTTACCAAATATAATTGGATATGTTTCCTCAATGGAATAACAATTTCACAGTCTGAATCATTCTAGAAAAAAAAATTATTGTGAAAATGGTGAGATGACCTTAAAAAAAACATACCTTAGAAAGCACCATCAAAAGAATTTATCCTTCCTTGAATTTCAGCCTTCTTTTCTTCACTTTCCTTAGAAATTCATCTTATATATACTTTGGTTACCTCAGAAACCTTTAGGTATTCAATATGCTCAAGTTTGTCTTAAATGAGAGAGCCTTGCCTCTTATTTATACTCTCAAAATAGCTTCCTTAAAAACATCTTCTAGGTCACTTTGCCCACTTTCCTTATTTTAGGGTTAACCCACTTCTAATTTCTCCATTAAATTTATTATTGAATTAATTTATTTTGTATTCACTTTGAATTATAGTACACTCATCACTTCACTTTATTATTTACCTTTTAAAATCTCTTA
>JASDQU010011617.1:46695-57741 GCA_032191745.1 Picea mariana | reverse complement strand
GTAAGAGGACTTCTTAGAAGGTTCTACTTCTAGAAGATTCCTTCTCTAGAATGTTCTTAGGTGATGGTAGCACTATATAAAGGGGTTCAAGCAATGTAATGAGACATGAAGAGAAGTATTGTATTTGGAGCAGTAGCTCAATAGGAGGATGCCCCCTCGAAGAGGCAAGTGAACAAGAGAGGATCCCTTCCATAATAGGATCCATTGTATGGTGTTGCCCTACCTTAAGGGTTTGGTAATAATAAAGTGTGGTTTCTTCTATCTTGCTTTGTGGATCTATTGTGTATTCAGTATTTGTGGTGATTATATCGGTAGATCTATTCATGTTCTGAGAAAAAATAGCCATCTGAGCATCCTATGAACTCTTCGGTCCTGCATCCGTCACGGAAAAACTCAAAAAATAAACCCAAGAAGTTTCGGCAAAAAATCGCGGCTTTTTCTGGAAAAACCCTAAAAAACTGTTGAACTTGAAATGCTCATAACTTCACTTCCCGGACTCCGTTTCGGCTGATTTGTTTTTTGAAATTGGGTGAAATTGTGAGAAGAACTCAGATCTGTAATTTATTTGGGCAAATTCGGCCTCCAAATGCTACATAAATAAAAACAAATCACGTCGTCGTCCGCAGAAAAACCCTGAAAATTTGCAGATTTTAAAACCTCAATATCTTGACCTTCCGGACTCCGTTTTGGATGATTTTTTTTTTCAACTTGGGTGTTTTTCTGAGAGTAACTCAGATATACAAACATTCTCTGCAAATTTTTCACAGAAATATACTGAAAATACCTGTTATGAACCAAATACCTGAATACAAAAGCACCACAACAGATATACAAAAACAATATGCAAAATCTTCTTTATTACTATCAAACCCTTGAGGTAGGGCAACACCATACAATGGATCCTATTATGGAAGGGATCCTCTCCTGTTCACTTGCCTCTTCGAGGGGGCATCCTCCTATTGAGCTACCGCTCCAAATACAATACTTCTCTTCATGTCTCATTACATTGCTTGAACCCCTTTATATAGTGCTACCATCGCCTAAGAACATTCTAGAGAAGGAATCTTCTAGAAGTAGAACCTTCTAAGAAGTCTTCTTACATTTATTATATCTAACTACCACAGTGGGCCTTATTTAATAATATAGTGGACCTAGTCCACCTTACATTGAATGACCTCCACTATTATCACTATGGGCCCTCTGGGCCCCCCCCACTACCTCTCTAGCTACCTTACATGTTTCCATACAAAACTGTCACCAATATTATTCTAAGGAGGAAAAGAAGAAGTGGAAACGAAATCAAAAGAAGACAATAACCACTGCACATCATTAAAATGGTCCAAACAATCACTAATTTTTTCCAAGAAGAAGAACATGCTAGTCATGGATTCAAGCAACTAGGTAGAGAGAAGCTTAGATGTAGATGAAAATATTTTTTTCACCATAATGTATAAGGAGGTGAATCTAAGTAGCCTACATACCAAGGAAGAGAAGGAGACAACCAAACAATTCCATATTAAGATCCAGGTCAATAATACAAAGGTGGATTCTCTATTTGATTTCATCTCACTAACCCACCTCATAGAATAATATTTGGTCAATAATATTGGATTGGAGTTCATGGCCATCCTCACCCATATTCATTGGGATGGGTAAATAAGGATGTAGATCTCATGGTCACTAAGTAGTGTATGATCAATATTTCTATAAGTGAAAATTGTATTCATGAAGTGGAGGTAGATGTAGTACCACTTGATGTGTGTGGTGTAGTGTTTGGAATATGCTATATGTACATGAAGGATTCAATCTTCATGAGAAGAGAAAACTAGTATTTCCTTATCAAGGATAGGAAGTCCTTCATGATCAATTCACACAAAGGTAAGTCCAAGATATCTCTAGTAGGTGATAACCAAGCAAATAAATTGATTAGTTCAAGTTGGAAGTTTGTATTTCTCTTCTTAAAAAGTAATTAGCTAAGAGATGAATTGGTAAAAGTAAAGGTGTATCTTAAGGGATGTATTAAAGAGAAGAAATTTCATTTGGAGGATATTTTGTAGGTATATAGAGAAGTGTTCCAAGATTCTAAAGGGTTAGCACCTAAGAGGCAAGTGGCTCACAAGATACAATTATTTCCTGACTTCCCATTGTTAAATGTTGGGATATACAAATAGTCCATCTTGGAAGCATATGAAGTGAAGAAACAATTGCAGTAGCTATTAGAGGAGGGAGTAACTCAACCAAACACCTCACCTTGTGGGTCACCTATTATCATAGTACCCAAGAAGGATGGGACTTGTGTATTGAAGATAGAGCTTTGAATAATATCACCCTCAAGAATTGATATCCCCTACTTGAGATCAATGAATTTCTAGATCAATTTCAACATGCCAAGTCCTTCACCAAGTTGGATCTAAAATCAATATACCACTAGGTATGAGTTTAAAAATAAGACAACTAGAATACTTCCTTCAAAATTCAAGGTTTGGTTGGTAATGCCTTTTCATTTATGTAATGCACTAGTTACATCTATGCATTTGATGAATGGTGTATTGCATCCCTTTCTAGATTCATTTGTAGTAGTGTACTTAGATGACATATTGGTTTATATCTCTAACTAGGAAGACCATGTCTCACATTTCATGCAAGTTTTAGAGACTATAGTAAGGCATCAACTATTGGAAAAACTTAAGAAATGTGAATTTTCTCAGTATTCATTGTGTACTTTAGGTATGTGATTGGTAGAGGGGAACTCAAAATAGACCCCACAAAGATGCAGGCCATCCTCAAGTGGTCTACTCCTAGTAATGTCACTAAATTTAGGATTTTTGTTGGGATAACACAATACCTGAAATTTTTAGGATCATTTTCAGTTGTGGATACACCACTCCATGCCATAATAGTTAGCAACAAGAGTTTCCAATGGGGACAAAATTAGCATAAATATTTTGATGGATGAAAAGAAAGATCAGTCCAACACCAAATCTTACATTGCTTAATTTTTAAAATTCTTTTGAAGTGGAGATGGATGTAAGTGGGTATGTTATAGGAGTGGTCTTGATGCAGGAAGGTAGGATAGTATGTTATCATTCTGAAATTTTTCATGATGGAGTCTCAAACTACCCTGCATATGACAAGGAAATATATGATTTGGTTCAAGTTGTTAAGAAAGTGAAGCCTTATTTGATGGGAAAAGAGACCATCATCCACATTGATCACCAGCCATTGCAATATTTGTAGGCCCAGAGAAAGCTTCAACAAACCAAACACTATAAGTGGACGAGGTTCTTACAACAATTTCATCTAATCATCAAATATAACAAGGGAAACACTAATACGTTGCCAGACATGATTTCAAGGTCACCCACATCCAATATCACTGCTTTGGGAACTCTTATGCATATGGATCTTTTCACCCATGATTCATACAAAGAGGCATACATAGAAGATGAGAAATTTAAATATGTATTTCAGTAGCTACAGGGCCAAGTTTGTGTAGAAGAAGGTGAAAATAAGGTTGAATACCATCTCCAATATGATTTTCTCTACAAGCTATACAAGCCTTGTGTTCCTAAAGGTGAAATATTACAGCGTAGTGTAGATGCTCACATATCCAAAGTTGTAGAGCATTTTGGTGTTGGGAAGATAGTTTCCAACTTATATAGGCAAGTTTATTGTCCTAGAATGCAAGAAGATGTAGCTTGGTTTATCAATATGCATACTTTTTTGCACCATCAAGCCAAGTAGCCAAAAGAAAGTTTTATACCATCCCCTACCTGTACCTACTGGACCATGGGAGAGAATTTCCATGAATTTCTTGGGGTTTTCTTAGAAAAAGGAAGGTACATGACTATTTGTTTGTGGTGGTTTACAGGTTTAGCAATATGTGCATTCTCATGCCTTGTAAAAATACCATCAACTTGGGACAAGATGTAGAAAACATGTTCTTTGAAAAAATTTGGGTGCACTTTGGGATACCAAGGAGCATCATCTAAAATATAAAGATATTATATTTCTTAGTGTCTTTTGGACTACACTTTGGGAGAATATGGACACCAAGTTGAAAAGATCCATGGTTTTCCATCCATAGATAGATGTGTAGACAAAAGTAGTGAACACGACAATGATTTAGATTTTGAGTGGTTACAATCAACAACATCCAAGGACATGGGATGAAAATTTGATTTATATTTATCACTCTTATAATATAATAGTCTATACTTCTACTAATAAGTCCTATTTTGAAACTTGCTTTGGGTGTTTTTGACCTTCACAGTTAGATGTTGTATATGGACAACAAGGAGGAGTGAGGAAACACGTTGTAAGAGAGGAATTAAACGTTGAAAATTTTGTTGATAATATCAAGCAAATCCATTTGCAAGTATAATAGACATTGAAGAAGTCAACCATAAAAATCTATGAGCCTTCCATGTTGGACCAGGAAATTGATGAGCAAGTATTACCTACCATGGAGGACTTAGCACCAAAATCTTAGTTAGAGTTAATAGAAAATAAAGTTCTACAAAAGAAGTCTAGAACAATCAAACTGGGGTAGTATGAACTCTAGAAGGTTAGGTTGAAAGAATAACTTCTAGGAAAGTCCAAATGGTACTCCAAGGAGAAGGTAGAGGAAAACTCTCCTCACCTCCTTCAATAAAATATTTTGAGGATCAAAATCCTCCCTAAATGGGGATGTATGATCCATAATAGATCATTATATAATTTGTCATCTATTTTGGGACTTTTTGGGTGGAAAAAATGGAGTTATTGTCTTGTAGGGCCCATTTTAGGGGCAAGTCCCCACTTTGGAGATTTAGGGTCCAAAACCTTCCAAATCCCATTTAAGGCCTTAAAGGGGAATTTTTTGGCTCAAAATGTACGAGAATAGCTCTTGGCCTTTAGATGATGTTTTACACTTCAATATCTTTTCAACGGCATGAAGAACACCTCAATCAGAGTTCATATGCAAAAGTTATGCCTCTCGCAAGTTAACTTATCATGTTGACCACCACAATAACAAGTGGATGCACATTAGCTTCCATTACTCACACATGTGGAGCTAGTCACATGTGGAATTTCAGTGAGATTCTAGAGGATCCACAACCCTAACATTAATTGGGGGTTGATGGATGCAAAAACCCTAACCCTAACCCTAGTTGGCTATCATGTTATGTTAAATATCGAGATGCTAGGAAAGGATGAGGTTCCATTCTTATTGTATTGTATATTGTTCCATTGTTGAGTAGAGCATCTGGGAGTGGGATATTGAAGCAACACAAAGGAAGTAGAAGATGTTATAGAAACCATATTGGCCACAATATCCATGGAAACTCTATAGTAAGTTCCCCTTTATTTTCATTTACATTTCATGACTAAGAAGAAAACATCAAGAATGGGCCTCACCTTCTAGCTAGGTTTTTCCTGTATTAGGTTTTCTTGGGGTACATATTGAGTTCATTGTTTGGATCGTGTGTTATTTTCTTGTCTCTTTCATTTTAGTTTTATTTTAGTTAGTATTTCATGCATTAATATAGTAACATTAAATATAGAATCTAAGTAAAACACAATATAATAAGATATTTCATAACATTGTAAGATTTGTTGGGATGAACCATTTCAATGGAATATCCATGGAGGTTTACATGTCAGTGGAAGATAAGGTCTCCCTTAAAATCTAGGATTTTTATGTGGTTTTCTATTATGATTAAAGCCTTAACTTGGGAAGTTATATAGAAAATGAATTGGCATGGCCCTAAAAGGGGTACTTTGTCCAAACTTGGAAGTGGAAACAATCAACCATTTGCTAATAGCATAGTCATATACATGCATGGTATGGAATGAAATGGATGATGTGATAGGTATCAAGGGAATATAATAGGGGGGAGTATATTACAAATTACTTGAGGAATTAGCTACAGAATCAAGCATTAAAAGAGTATAACTCTTTTCGATTGGTTGTTTCATGGGGCATTTAGCTAGCTAGGAATGATAGAATATTTGAGTGTAGGTTCATTACAACTTTCCAATGTGCTTCCCAAATCATATTTTCTCTTGAAATTTTTAAATCATAACCATCAACAAAGCCTCCAAGGCATTTGGTTCATGAGGCTATTTCTAAGTCAAGAGCAAGGGGATATTTTGATGGTTCCAACCAAGGATCCTTGGTTCATTATGGGGTTAGTGGCATCTTATTCCTAAATGAAACTCCCACTATAAGCTTCAAGGAAGGTCTAGGAATGGGTTCCAACATTTATGTTGAAATTATAACATCAAAGAGGCTTTTATAACTATCAAAAAAATAAGGGTCTACCCAAGATGTAGGTATGTTTTCATCATTAGCAATGAATTGGATGAATGAGACTTTAATATGGAACATTTGGTTTTAAAAGAATGACAATTTTTTTTAACTCAATTTATTTCTTTCATTTCTATAGAGAGCTCAACTCTAAAGACAATTCCCTTTCAAAATAAGGCATCCAATTAGTTGCTAACACTTGGTTGGTGAAGAAAGATAGGGATGGCATAGTTTTTAATTAAAATAATATCTTAGTCTTTGGTTTCTAATTTCAGCATAGTGGTATAGTTGTAGTAGTCTTTATTATCTATTAAATTCAATTGTTGATGCAAGCCTTATACATTTCATAAGGTTCTCTGTTCCTTTGTTTCATAGTTCCTATACTTTTATGTTCAATAGGTTTTTGAAAATTCTAAGGATAGTTTCAAGAGTTGTAATATTTTTTGAAAAATACTTATAAGGATTGTCACAATATATGATATATTGATGAGGCATACAAATTGAATTTTTTAAGACTCATTAAAGGACTATATGGTCTTTATTTTTTAATATTCAAACCAAGTTATTATATTGTGCTTTTCCTTGAAATGTTATATGCATATGGTCCCCGAGGTGTAGGACAGTCGGTGACAGAGTGTGTTGTTAAGGAACGTTGTGATGTTAAAGTCAGCGATTTGAAACCCGTGGGGACAAAAAATCCAACCATGTTAAGGGTTGGCGTGGCTCAGGCTAGGTGCGATCCCCGAGTGATTTTGATGGCTTAGATGCCCGTGAGTTGTGGTCTCTCAGCCACAGGCTAGTCTCGCAGGTCACGGATAAACTAGCAAAAAATAATTAAAAAAATGTTATAATCATATGTAGAATGTCATTTCCTTTCATCTTGAATGGAGATTGTGAAATTTTTTTGTGAGGAAAATCTTTTTTTAGCCTTGAGGGTTAGATCAATTGGATGGTGCCATTATTTCTAGGACATTATCGATAATCCAATACATTGTGCAGGTCTTTGATTCAATTTCCTTGAGGTTAGACACACTTATTCTAAGCCACCCACTTTACATTGGGTACCATCCATGGAATGGGAGGAAGTTCCCAAGAGTTTCCAAGGGATTTATCCCCAAGGAAAAAAAATTCAAAACATGATTCTAAGTAATTTAGACCACTTTTATAGCTCTTACAATGGTATGCATTTTAATTTAATCTTAAATAAAACTAATTTTTCAACTTATTATTCTTTACATCACCATCATAAAAAGTTATTTGATATAAGATATAGAAATACTTGAGTGGGAAAATCAATTCACGATTACTTGATGAGTCGATCAAGATAGGGTATTAATCATTTCTACGTTACACCTGCAACTTTAGGAATGGTGGTGGTTGCAAGAGGGAGCTCTACTCCCTCCTATAGTGGGGCTCTAACTAGAGGCAAACATAAGGGAGAGATTCAAAACTCGCAAGGTCTTAAATAGAAAAGGATGCCAGAGAGGTCTGAGGGAGATTGTAGAGACCTATTTAACTCAATTCTATTAAATCCATAAATTGAAACAATAAACTTCTTCTTCTACGCAGAAAACTCGGTAATTTCTTTCATTCAGCATATAAGCATGTTAAATTAATTAATGACAACAATTTCTTAACAAAATGAAAATAACTTAACATAATAAAATTTAATTACCTCTTGTTGATGCTAATTTCTCCATTAACCTGGTTGTCTAGCCTGCTGCTTTGCTGTTGCCTGATGCGCTAACCAACTCTGCCCAAACCGTGTTTCCTCCCTGCCAGCTAGGAGCAACCTGTCCAACTTTCTAGCTCCAGGATACCGTATGGATATCCTGGCCCCCGTGCCCAAAACCCCCAGCAAACCGGTGCCCCCTGCTTCTGGTTCACCAAAAACCCATAAAACAAACTTCCCCCACCAGAAAAATAATCACCTCCAACATACAGTCTTTCCCCCCTTCCCCCCAATAATTCTTCCTCCTCCCCCAAAATAATTCCCTCTTCCCGTAAGACTCCTCCCATCATATCCCTCCTTCATCGACCCTTTCCTCCTCATTAATTTCCTTATCCATACATTCATTATCTTATCCTCTTAGTTAATGTCTTATCTTATTATTTAATGTTTCTTATCCTCATATTTAATGTTTCTTATCCTTATATTTAATGTTTCGTATCCCCTCCGTATACGTAAATCATTTAATTAAACAATTAAATTTATTAACCCTCTTAAATTTATTACCCATGTCATTGAATGTAATAGGTAATTAATTAATTAATTAATTAATCAAAATTATAACAATTAATTAATAAATAATATTTAATTAATATTATTATGCCAATCTTTGTTTAATTAAAACCATGTTAGGACAATTAATTACCCAATTAATTTTTACTTAATAATCCCTAAGCATATATTCAACTAGGGTTGTTACATACACCCACCCTTCAGGAAACTTTGTCTCGAAGTTAAGGTATCTTATGGTACAAAGGAAATGAAACATGGTTCACACATTCATAACAATTAACCGACATTATCAGTAAGTAAGTCAAGAAAACTCATACATACTAGTGTATATGTACAAGAAATGCATGTGTAGCTAGTACATACAAGTCCCGTGCATGTACTAATAATCAAAAACTATCATCCTTTAGTAATTTATGTATTCATCCAATCCAATCAACAAGACTAGTCTTTTATAAAAGACAACAAACCAATCAATTGTTTGAGAAATCCTTTAATTACGATTATCCGGTTCAACAATTTTATTTAGACAACTGTGGTTTAGTTACGTAATTATGAATATTCATATATACACATTTCTTTTTTCTTTTTTTTAGAAGGGAAAACATTAAATTCCACCACAAGACAAATCTCCATACTTTCTCAACTGTTTCTACTCATCCTTCCTCCCTAACTTACTTCCGTCTCCATTCCTATCCTTCCTCTGCTAGACTATCTTGGAGCGTCAACTATATTGACCTAACTCCAAATAGAACCCGTAAGCGGAAATGTCGTTATCTCGACCAAGCTTCCCTAGCAGGCAACTGACAGTCATCATCACACGTCTTGGGGAGCGTGAACTAACACCATCCTCCCATGACTTCATGTTTCAGAGGATACACGGTGGGAAATGCCTCCACCCCTCCTAATCATAACTAGGGTCCACACCCTACAATGGAATATACATTGGCACCGTGTTGCTGGGGGTTTTGTCATCGTTTATTCAGTTTTGGGTAGTGTCATCACCTGAAATCCTGCACTGGTCTGCATATCATAGCAATGCATCCAAACCAATATAATTTCACATACTATATTCATACCATATTGTTTCTCGGCCAGTGGTCATGATATCCACTTTCATCATCATTACGTTGGCTATTTCATAGCCCATAACCTGCAGATTAGTCTGTAACACAAACTCATACATTTCTATGCATTATTATCATGTAATTGCATACAATCATCATTTCTATTTAGTATCCTTGTACCAACAACTTAACATCAAAGTTTTCCAGTTAGAAATAGATCTCATAATATTCCATAATTCAATTTTGACACCCATTCATGAGATTATCATTTACCAAAATAATTGCATCATATCCAACATCCTTCTAATAGCATTTAAACATTCATTAAATTCACATTCTCACAATATGTCACATCATATACATCATCATCAATAACATTTAAACATTCGTAAAATTTACCTTCACATAATAGATCGCATTACATACATCATCATCAATAACATTTAAACATTCATAAAAGTTCATACATTTTAAAGTTCAAGTGTATCACTTAATAGTTTCATTGTGACTAGAAAATAAAGTATATATGCCTCAGGCAATCCTGTCTGTCTAAGTCAAAAGGTGGTGTTACATACACCCAACCTTCGAGAAACATATTCTCGAGGTGGTCAAAAAAGTGAGGGATAGTCTCGTCGTAGTGTCTCGACATCTTCCCAAGTAGCAGATCCTAGACTATACTTGTCCCATTGGACCTTAACTTGGTCTACCAGACGGTTCCTGAGCTGTCGGACTCTACGGTCCAATATGCGTAATGGTTCTACCATGAGATTTCCCACGCCCGATACTTGCAATTCCTTCCAATTTAGTTTATGTGATTCATCAACAACATAATGACGTAAAACAGATACATGAAATACATAATGAGTTTTATGCAAGTGGGGTGGCAATACTAGACGATAGGCAACGGGTCCAATTTTCTCTTGGATTCTGAACGGTCCTATAAATTGAGGTGACAACTTTGTCCCCTTCCCGAACCGTATGGTACTCTTATTAGGCCTAATACGAATGAAAACTTGGTCTCCCACTTGATAACTTCGATCGATCCCGTGTGCATCCGCATAAATTTTCTGCCTATCCTGTGCTTCCTTTAGTCTCTGCCTAATTTGAATCACCTGTTCCTCCATCTCTTGAATCAATTATGGCCCAACTGTTACTTGGTATTCTAGTCTGTCCCAACTCAATGGCATTCTACATGGCCTTCCATACAAAGCTTCGTAGGGTGCCATTCTGATGGAGCTATGAAAACTGTTATTGTAGACAAACTCTACCAAAGGTAGGTACTTCTCCCACTGGGTTTGATTATCCATGACATACATCCTAAGCATGTCTTCCATGACTTGATTTACTCTCTCAGTTTGCCCATCTATTTCAGGATGATAAGCTGTGCTTAAGTTCAACTGAGTCCCCAATGCTGACTGCAAACTTGTCCAAAACCTAGAAGTGAATCT
>JASDQU010011617.1:24088-34180 GCA_032191745.1 Picea mariana | reverse complement strand
GCAACACCTTCAAGGCATACCAATGTATCACTTCCAACAACGCCTAAAATATATCCAAGCTAAACTCAAAAAATGGAATAAAGAAGTTTTTGGAAACATATATAAAGAGAAAAAAGATCTAGAAGAAAAAATGGAGTAGCTTCAACAGGATATCACTGATAAAGGAAAATGGAATGCTTAGCCACTGAGGAAACAAAAATGAAAACCCAATTAGATATTAGAGACAAACAGGAAGAAAATCTATGTAAGAAAAAATCTAGAGTATAGTGGCTTAAAGAAGGGGATAGAAACACTAAAATTTTCCACAAATATATTATCCATAGAAGGCATCAGAACTACAAAACCTCCATTAAAATAGAACAGGGAAATCAACTAACAGAACATGTTGAAAGAATTGGCCAGTTACTTCACCAACCTACTCATAGAAATGAAACAAGACTGATGGGAATACATCAACAAAATAATGAGCAACATACCGAATTTGGTGTCCCAAGATAAGAATGAAGCTCTCCTAAGACTGGCTCTCATAGAAGAAATAGAGCAAGCAATAATGGAAATGCCAAAAAGGAAATCCATAGGGTCAGATGTTTCACAAATGAATTCTTCTATGATTGTTGGTCCATCATAAAGTATCATGTTCTCAAGATAGTATAAGATTCTCGTCATTTCTCTAAGGTTATTTGATCCCTCAATGCCACCTTCCTAACCCTTATCCCAAAGGAACATAAAGCTGAGGACCCCAACAAATTCCACCCTATTTCCCTATATAATGTAGTCTATACGATTATCGCCATTTAAGTCATCGCCAACATACTCAAGCCCATCCTCCCGCATCTCATTTCCCAGGAACAAACTATCTATGTGGAAGGTCAAAAAATCTTGGATGGCATTATCCTAGCCCGTGAAATGATCCACTCTCTAAAGACCACTAAATCAGTCGGTATGTTAATCAAGTTGGATATGTCTAAATATTTTGAAAATATAAGTTTGAAATACATTCGTCACACTCTCATTGCGTTTGGATTCTCTCCTACATGGGTGAAATGGATCATGTCCCTCACCTCCTTTTCCTTCTTCTCAATTATGTTCAATGGCTCCCCTTCCTCCACTTTCTCTCCCTCCTGGGGCATACGGAAAGGTGACCTGCTCTCTCCCTTTATTTTCATTCTAATGGCAGAAGGTTTAGAAAGGTATCTAAAGACAATAGTCTCTCAACATAAGATCACAAGACTTCACCTTCATGGAGATGACCTATTGGTTTCACATCAGGAATTTGTGGATGACACAATGCTAATGGGTATCCTAACTATTAGGGAAGCAATGGAAATTAAACAGGCGCTAAAAGACTTTATGTAAGCTTCTCGAACAAACATAAATCAAAGTAAGTCTCAAATATTTTTGTTTAATACTAATATTTCTATTCAAAACAATATTTCCATAATTCTAGGCTTTCAACGAAGTTATATTCCATCTAAATATTTTGGTGTTCCTCTAACTACAAATTCCTTAAGAAACGCCATATGGAAGGATATTCTAGTCAAAATGGAAAGGAAACTAGATAACTAGACCTTCCACTCTTTGAATCTACTCAGTCGTCTTGTTCTTCTAAAATCCATTCTGCAAGCAATGCCTCTTTATCTATTTTCAGTGTTGGAAACCCCCAAATCCATTATCAAAGCGATCAGAAATATTTAAAGATCCTTCCTTTGGGAAGGAGAGAAAAAATAAAACAAAAATGGACTCTAGATAGCTGGGATAAGGTATGTCAACCTAATATGGTAGGAGGACTAGGCCTAAGAGACCCAAAATATTTAAGTGCGGTATTAGGAGAGAAAACTGGGTGGTGATGGATTTAAAGCAAAGATTACTATTACCCATGATTTTGGTCGTCATGATGATGTATTGATGATGGTGTACTCAGGCTCTTCATAAGAACTTTTACCTGAGAAAAGTTACTTTCATCTCTTCCAAGAAAACTCATTTTTGAAGCAAGTTCGCAGGCTGCTAGTATATTTGGCTGCGAAAATGACCTATTCTCGTAGGCTGCCTTAAGCCAGGGTGCGAACTTCTCGCACTGTGTTGAACTGCTAGGGTGTGAACACTTCCTAAAGCAAGGAAAAAGATGAATTCTCGAAGCTTCTAGAAGGGAATCTTCTAGAAGAATGGGTTGGCATTCGAATGGTTATCCTAGTACTAGATTCCCTGATATTTTGGGATCATTCTTATCCAAGTAACCAATTCATTCTCTCCTATATATTGAGTGAATTCTCATGGAAAAGGTTAAGCAAGATTCATTGGAGAATTGGTGAAAGAATTGTGTGAAGGACTTAGCATTGAACAGCAGCTTGGAGACTCCAGCAAGTCTATCAAGAGGATTTGATCTTCTTCATGCAAGTATTGAGCAGGTGTGTGTGTCGAAGCCAAGGGCCATCAAAAGGAAGTTTGCGACATCAAGGCTTATGTTGTAATCTTTACTTTCCATTAATATGATATAGAGGCATGTCCCTTTCCCATAAAGCTATTTCCACTTTATTGTATAATTCCTTGATCATATACATAGGTTGATTGTTGAATAGATTGTGCTATATTCACTTTGGTTGGTTTGTGTTATCTTAGTCTTGACTGCATGAGAGCACTGGAGCGAAGAGGGAGCAACAAAGACCATAGGAAGCGATAATAAGGTATGTTACTTGTTCTTTCCTCCTAGTTAATTCAATGGTTAAAACCTAGGGAAAGAGTCATGTCCTGTCTTGCTTTGTTCTAGATCCAGGTGGATCTAGGGAGATTGGTTAGTGTCCGCACCTATGGATTTATCCAATAAAAAAATTGGCGAATCGTAGTCGACTCCACTGGGGAGTCGACTACAGTTAAGTAACGTTCCAAGAGGCGAATTCGCAAATAAACCCATAACAAAGTAAGACTTCGAATAGAATAGACATTACTTAACTGTAGTACTATAACGATCAAAAGAGTTTTTTACAAAAAGTTTGTCCAAAGACCAAAATGTCAAAATTGAAGCTCATAGCTTCTACAAAGTGATGTCATGGATGACGTTCACGGTAACACACGACTGCCCTAGCAACCCTACGGAGCAGTCGACTCATAGATGCGGATACTCCTACAGTATGACGTTGGTCACGTCATGRAACCTCTTCCAGAGGCATGTCTGGAATATCTGCGGTCAGGCCCTCTAGATTTTGTTCCACCACCTAATAATCCTCGGCATATTGTGGCATTGTTKCTACCTCTCCTCACCGTTGAATGGGAGAAGTACCAGGAGGTCGGTAAGGTCCAACATATGTGTTATCAAMAAACGATTTTGTATTAGTCTTTGGATGAACATATAAAACAAAAACATTTGAATATGATAAAAATTCACAAAACATTTAAAAAAGGAAAAAAATGCATGTACTTCTTACCAAGGTCACCCCACTGAGTATCCTCTGGCAGTGCTAAGTCCGGATCTCCTCGAAAATCCAACTCGGCATAAGCATAGTCGTTAACCATCAACATCTGGGTTTGAAGCCAGTCAAAGAAAGTATCATCATACTTGATGATCGGTCCTGCTACGTGCCGAGCCATGAGCCGACACCATCTCAGCATCCTTGGATCCTTGGGACCCAATATATTCCACTCAACCTGCAGTCTCAGTACGGGAACCCTCTCAAGGAAGAAGGACACCAACAAAGATCCATACCCGAATTGCTTCAGGTTACCTCGTCTGCATTTGGTCAACTTCTTTTTTATACTACGAAGCACAGCATCTACCCAGTTGAACACCCGAGGCTCAGTACACTCAATAGCATACTGGAAGTAACTCTATAACGCCATGTGAGGAGCAGAACTCCCAGCCATCCGAGCTATGGTGAATAGGATAGTACGGAGGGTCAAATCTCGTACCCCACAAATAGCTAATTTTCCTTTCTTTCTCTCAGCCTCAGGAACGCAGTGTATACGAAAATACTCACTAATCTGTAGCCCACCACCTCTGCTACCGGTCAGGCTCACATAGTACCTGCGCTGGGACAATCCAGTCAAAAAGTAAATGTCCTCAATGTCTAAGGACAGTGTGTGGTCCCCCACATGAAATACCTGCTGATCAGGGTCCCACATACGCACCAGGTACTCTAACAACCTGGCTTGGGCCCTCATGCCCAGGATACGAAAGTACTTCAGGAGTCCACAGTCTCTCAAAGCAGCGATAGTAGGAGGATGATTTTTGGCCATTGCATTATCTTCTTCGTGTTCCCTTTCGCGCCATTCAAGCACCATTTTGCTAGCCAATTATCTGCACAAGGAGCACTAAAAGAAGATTAGCAATAACTTTCATTGATTGGTTCTTGTTCTTTGGGTAAATTTTTAAAAAACATTTTGAGCATTGCGGTTCTCGCAAGTGCCCTGTGTGCACAGTGCGAGAACCTCGCAGGCTGCTCACGGGTCACCTGCGAGAATTACCCATTCTCGCAGGTCCCATGAAGCCTGCTTGCGAGAATGGAAGCGCGCAAATAGGGCTTGTTAAATCAACCCAAAAAATGAAATTTAACCAATAAAATTGCAAAATTAAACCATGAAAATGTTAAGGACAAAGAGCCTACCTTATTGTCATTGACGGCTCGCTGAATGAACGCTTGTAGCTACCGCAATCTGACGCCGAACTTGAAGGGTAAAAGAGGGATTTTTTGAGCTCAAAATAGTGGAAAGGTAAAAATGATATGGTAAAAGAGTTGTTACTCCTTTTTATTTACTTTTTACTATGTCATTTAATTTTTTAAGATTATTTATCTATTAAACCCTAATCCCTAATGTCATTTTGAGTATAACTTTTGCAGGCATGATGATTTTGATGGTCAAATACAAGGATATGGACATGTTTTTCTTTGTCATCGCATGTTTTGATTGTTTTTTATGGTTTTTATATAAAACCTCGAGCATCGTTTTTGTCCGTTCTTGTGCTCGCAAATACATGAGAACGTGATTGAGCATCCTTTTATCACTTTTCGGGCTCAATAAGGTTATACAAAAAAGGAACTTCCCTGGATTCCTCTTTAAGCTCTTTTCAGACTCTCTAAACATGAAAAGATCGTCGAGCGACCTTGCTATTTTCAAGCTCGATAAAGTATTTGAAATAATCATCTAGTGAGCGATAATTTATCTCTTTTTCGGTCTCATCCAGACTATTTTACGAAAAAGGAACTGAGAGAGTTCTCTTTCAAGTGTTTTTCCAGACTCTATAATCATGAAAAATCTTCGAGTTTTCTATCTCTAGACTCGTTAAACAAACATTGACAGACCCGTAATGGGACCGAACCACTCCTTCTTAGGGTTCGTTAAACATACTCTGAGGGACTCATCCAAAGGATGAGCTTACATCAACAAGCATATGTTATCCTCCTCAAGCTTGCGTAAAAATAAAGAGGTACTCGCCAGAAATGGTGGGGGAAAATTTGGAAAAGGGATATGTTATCATCTTCGTATTGATTGGCAGTAAGTGTCGCTCTTGAACATGACACCCCCTATTCATCATTTGAAGCTAGTTTGGGAAATCCATTTGTCTCTCATTCGATTTGCTACAAGGTCATTCCCTGTGTCGTCTTTGAGTCAATGTTGCCAAATCATTGGTCGTGTCATTCATATGTTCAAGAGAAGTCCATCTGAAACCTATATTGAGTCGGCCATCTGCAGTTGTCCATTCTCTCCATGTCGGCCTTCCCTGTGTCCGATTCAATTTGCATAATACTCTGTTTCACCTTCAAAATCTGTTACTCATTTCATGTCATTGATGAGGGATACATTAAGGCCCTCCTGTGACGAGTTTTGTTCCATTGACTTCAGCTCATTATCCGGAATCAAGACTTAGAAATTATTTGGTACTTGCATGCCTCAATGGCAGGTTTCCTCGCTTTCGACAATGGGTTTACATCATTGACCCCTGATCAAAAGATTCCATCGGATGTTCGACTTCAAATCATTCATTCACACTCGATGGATTGTACTAGGGTACCTTGGGAGTCATTGACATCAATGGTGATTTCCCTCGCACTTGTTAATGGTTTCATCAATGACCAGTAATCAAGTGGTTTCTGCCATGTTCGACTTCAACACATGTAATCACATGGTTAGATTCGTACTTTGGGTGACGAGATTGAAGACCCTGGACATCATCTCTTTTTGTCCAGGTTGCGATGGAGTATGTATAATTTGCGACACATAGATCCACTGTGTATGTCTCGTGGCTATGTCGTCTCAATTTGAATGTTTTCGCATAGATCCACAATGTATTCTTGGTGGCTATGCTATATTTTGACGGCATGGATCCACAGTGTATGATTGGTGTCCATGACCCAGGTCTACAATTGTCATCAATCTATGATCTGAGTATGGGAATTCCTACCTCAGAATTGTTATATATGATATTCTGCAAATGCTTGGTTGTTCGCAGGTTTCCAATTAGGTGTGCTCCTGGTTCCCGACACACACATGCAGCTTACAAAGTCTTTCGGCTATCACTGGTTCTAACCTCATACTTTGGGGGGCATTCTGTTACTCATGATTTTGGTCGTCATGATGATGTATTGATGATGGTGTACTCAGGCTCTTCATAAGAACTTTTACCTGAGAAAAGTTACTTTCATCTCTTCCAAGAAAACTCATTTTTGAAGCAAGTTCGCAGCCTGCTAGTATATTTGGCTGCGAGAATGACCCATTCTCGCAGGCTGCCTTAAGTCAGGGTGCGAACTTCTCACACTATGTTGAACTGCTAGGGTGCGAACTCTTCTTAAAGCAAGGAAAAAGATGAATTCTCGAACCTTCTAGAAGGGAATCTTCTAGAAGAATGGGTTGGCATTCGAATGGTTATCCTATTACTGGATTCCCTGATATTTTGGGATCATTCTTATCCAAGTAACTAATTCATTCTCTTCTATATATTGAGGGAATTCTCATGGACAAGGTTAAGCAAGATTCATTGGAGAATTGGTGAAAGAATTGTGTGAAGGACTTAGCATTGAACAGAAGCTTGGAGACTCCAGCAAGTCTATCAAGAGGATTTGATCTTCTTCATGCAAGGATTGAGCAAGTGTGTGTGTCGGAGCCAAGGGCCGTCGAAAGGAAGTTTGCGACATCAAGGCTCAGGTTGTAATCTTTACTTTCCATTAATATGATACAGAGGCATGTCCCTTTCCCATAAAGCTATTTCCACTTTATTGTATAATTCCTTGATCATATACATAGGTTGAATGTTGAATAGATTGTGTTATCTTCACTTTGGTTGGTTTGTGTTGTCTTGGTCTTGACTACACAAGAGCACTGGAGCGAAGCGGGAGCAACAAAGACCATAGGAAGCGATAATAAGGTATGTTACTTGTTCTTGCCTCCTAGTTAATTCAATGGTTAAAACCTAGGGAAAGAGTCATGTCCTGTCTTGCTTTGTTCTAGATCCAGGTGGATCTAGGGAGATCGGTTAGTGTCTGCACCTACGGATTTATCCAATAACAATTACCTATGGGGAAGGATCTAGAAGCGAAAGTATACCCCTCAAACATAGGATCACAACCTCGTAAGGATGTAAGGAAATAGAAAATGTTCCACCATATGGAACACAACATGGCTCAATAAAATCATCATACATCAACACTGCTTCTGGGAGGTGTGCAATGGAAGGCACACTCTATTTTGGGATGATGCCTGGAAACAACTTCCGGCCTTGGGGAAAAAGAAAAATATCAAACCTCTAAGAGATCATCTGACAGATCAAGGAAAAATATGGATTTGGAAATACTAGTAAGAGCATCCAGAAGACCACCCATGGAGAAGATGGATCCCAAGAGGACCAGGAACATAGACTAAATACCGAACTCATTGGGAGGAATTGTGGGAAGAGCTCAAAAATCAAAAAATTATGAAGCACGAAGAAATGGACAGAATTTGTTGGGGGCATACCTCTAAAGGAAGCTTCATCATCAAATATTCCTACAACCTAATCACCACTTAGCAACATCCTCCTCCCCATCACATATGGTGGCAAATATGGAAGCAAACATTTGGCCAAAAGTCTCAATATTCTGATGGATCCTAGCAAAGAACAAATTCTTAACTTGGGAGAATCTACAGAAAAGAGGTTTTATTGGTCTAGCTATTTTCTCCCTTTTCCAGGAAGAAGGGGAAACAACTAAGCATCTTCTCAACACCTACAGGTTTTCTTCATCCCTATGGGATAGAAGTGCAATTGTATTCATAAAATAAACTCGTGATAGATCTAGCATATTCTCTACCATAGATCAATGGAATACA
Source organism: Picea mariana (assembly GCA_032191745.1). NCBI lineage: Eukaryota > Viridiplantae > Streptophyta > Pinopsida > Pinales > Pinaceae > Picea > Picea mariana. Next base: position 25,891 of record JASDQU010011617.1, on the reverse strand, counting down.
ATGGAATTATCCAATCATGTACTATCAATAGCTTTGAATCTCTACGAGGTTTCCTAGTATGGGGAGTATGGAAGGAAAGGAATCACTGAATATTTAAAGCTACCGACACAAAACTGACCACATTTGGCTTCAGATTCAAAATTATATAATAGAAACAATGCTAACAACGTCTTGGACATATCAATATTGGAACTGTTCTCCCACGAAAGCCATTATTTTGGATTCCTTGGGATTAAAGCAAAACTCTCAACTTTCAACACGTAATATTCCTCCCCATTGTTCCTCTTCTCCTTTAGTCTAGTCTCCCCCGCTAGTAGGCTTTGTCAAACTAAAATTTGATGGAGCATCCAAAGGGAACCTAGGTCTAGCAGGTCTGGGAGGCATATTCATGGATAACAAAGGCATCATACTAAGAGTCTATGAAGAAGGAACTGGAATTGCCAAAAATAATGAAGTGGAACTCAGGGTATTAGACCAAGGAATCACAATAGCTATTAGGGAAAGAATTCGCAAACTACTAGTGGAAGGTGAATCTCTTATCATCATCTGCACCATGGGAAAAATGCTACATGGTTCAACCATCAGCAAGATATCATTAGGATGGAGGATGGAAGAAGGACTAGAGAGACTCTAATCCCATTTATAGAGGATTGAGGTAATAATCCCCTCTCATGTCAGACACTCGGCCAATAACCTAGTTTATAGGCTTAGCCAACAAAGGGGTAGCTAAATAGAAACAAAAGCAGGATAGGCTTTGGGACATCACGGGAGCGACAAGCCTGATTCGGGACTTCAACTTCATTTCCTAAACCAATTATAGTCCCTCGTTTTGTGTGCTTATTACAACCCACATTTCCAATCCAGTTCCAAGCCCAATGATACTTGGATCATCAATTTCACCCCCCTATGCAAACAATCAATCAAGTTAAATGGGCCATAAATTGGATGGGTATTCCCTTCAATTCAATAGGGATGGACAAGGTAGAACCCACAACTAAGATGCATAGAAAGTATTCGAGCAGGAGTGAGGGACACAGTTATAAACACCTTGGCTCTAGTCGTATGTGAGCTTTTCTGGAAATGGTGACACTCCCTAATAAAAAAGAGTAGCAACAGCTCAATCCTTCGTCATACAGGACACTTCAACATTTAATCTGGATTAATGGCGTAGGTGTGCACCCCAGCTGCCATATACTTCAAATGAATGCTCCCTCCTCGAGCATCAAAATAATGTCACACGATGGCAACACCCACCCCTGTTTTGTTTCACTCTTATGGTTGGAAATTTCACAGATTAAGAAGCGTATATGCTCATCGATCAACAATCACATGGGTTGGAGCAATCTGATCCGGATTATTTTCGGCACGAAATGAGAGCGGAGATATAATAAAAAAATGCACAGAGATATCGCGTATATCCAGTAATATAAAAGAAATAGATCAGAGATGCAACCATAAACACAGAGATACAGTAATACACGATTTCTATTAATGAAAGAAATGTACAAAGACTGTAAAAATACAGAGTGAAAAACTCGCTAGAATGGTGGCAGCTTATCTCTGAGAAGAGATGTGACGGCTACTCGCATTCGCAAGAAGATGGTTACAATGAGGCTCGAAAGGCCTTTTTACAATATATGGGAATGCCAAAAGTCCTAGACATCCAAAAACCTAACCCTAGGAGATGAAGCACCAAAAGTCATGTGGGCCCCGTTTGGGTAAGTTGGTGCATCAACTTCCCGGGGTCGTAACTTTTGCATACGATCTCCGTTTTAGGCGTGTGATAGCTCGTTGGAAAGGTAT
>JASDQU010011616.1:188462-211327 GCA_032191745.1 Picea mariana | reverse complement strand
GACAAGCAGTTGATGAGTTGGCACATACATGAGGTGTATAGTTGATGATGTTGGTACATATTGATGAGTAATTGTTGATGAGTATTTAAAACATGATTATTATATACTTGGTACATGGTTGGATGCACTTGTTTATGGTACAGGTTGTATGGCACAGGTTGGTGCATGGTTGATGCACTTGTTTATGGTATAGATTGATATCTGTTGAGGATTGTTGCCTCATCTCAGTTGGTGATGAGAATGTAAGATGATTCTTGCATATAGATTTTGTGCTCTTGTAGAGTTGTACTCTATTCAGTTGTTGCCGAAAACCCCCTGTATTGAAGTCCATAATAAAAATAAAAAAGTGTACATACATCTTGTGTTCCTTGTGGAGATGATTTGTTGATGATATATTGTTGATATGTGTTGTTGATATGTATTCACATGTAACTTATTATAAATGATAGCAATGAGTAATGAGTAAATGTTGAATGTTAACTAAGGAGTTTTGTGTAAGAGGGAAGTTTTGGGAAAAAGAGCCCCACACTCATTCAACCCCCCCTCTAATTGTGGTAGGTGTGTCCAACACACTTAAATCCATTTTTTTTCAGATTCTTCATTTGGTATCAGAGAATTGGTTTGTGGTTGTTTGCAGCTAGAAGAAGGAGACAATGGGCCAAACTAATAGTTCAGTCCAGTACCAGATTCCTCTTTTCTATGGGGAAAATTATGAGTATTGGAGTGTGAAGATGGGAAATTTTCTAATCTCACAAGATTTATGGATGCTTGTTTCTGCAGGGTACACAGAGCCAGCTGATCAAGCTGCTTATAATGCATTATCAGTTAGTCAAAAGATAGAAATGAAGGAGAATAGGAAAAGGGATGCTAAGGCTCTGTTTATTCTTCAAATAGGAGTTGATATTTCAATTTTTCCAAAGATTGCAGAATGTGGAATGCCCCATGATGATTGGGAAACCTTGGAGAAGGTATATAAGGGCTTTGTAAAGGTAAAAGTTGTCAAACTTCAAATGATGAGAATATATTTTGAGTCTCTTTTTATGAAAGAAAATGAAATTGTTGAATGTTTTATTACTAGAGTTCAAAATATTGTTAATGCTATTCATGCTCATGGTGAACTCTTGAAGATAGAAGGATTGTAGAAAAAGTGTTAAGAAGTCTTCCTAAGAAGCTTGATCCTGTCACTATTGCTATATAAGAATCAATGGATTTAACACAACTAACCCTTGTTGATCTCTTTGGAACCCTTAAAGTACATGAGGACAGGTTGAAAAAGAATGAGGAACTTTTGGATCAAGCTTTCCAAAGCAGGTTGAAGGTAGTAGATGATAAGAAGAAACACTCATCCACTATCAGAAATTATTTTTCTTCAACATCATTCAGAGGAGGTAGAGGCCGTGGAATATTCAAAGGTAGAGGTGGCATAGGTAGAGGAAGAAGCAATAGTTATGGAAGAGGTCATTTTCACTGCACCTATTGTAATAAAGATGTCCACATTGAAAGTCATTTCTTTCAAAAGAAAAGAGATACCTCTCATTCAAATTTCAGCAAGGAAGAAGGTGAAACTTCTCAAACTTTATTTCTCATATGTAACAAACTTGAAGCTTGTGATGACTTTACATGGTATTTGGATAGTGGTTGTTCAAATCATATGACTGGAAATAACAAAATATTTGTGAAGCTAGATGAGAATGTGAAAGGGGCAGTTAGTTTTGGTAATGATACTGAAGGAAATGTAATGGGAAAAGGTACTATTTCCATACAAGTTAAGAATGGAAAAATGGTGTATGTTCAAGATACCTTCTTTGTTACAAACTTAAGGCACAACTTGATTAGCATAGGGCAACTGCATTCTAACAATTACAAGATTGTTTTTGAAGGAAAGTGTAGTAAGATTTTTTACAACAATGCCCTTGTTGTTGAAGTTCACATGACTGATAATAGGATGTTTTTGTTAAGAATGGAATAAAATCTAGTTTGCTTGAATGCCTTAGTTGATGATTCTTGGCTTTGGCACAAAAATTTTGGAGACCTTAATTTTGGATCTCTATCCCTTATGCAAAAGAAGAATTTAGTAAGAGGTTTACATTCTTCTATAGAGTCCAATAATAAGATATGTGAAGGTTGTGCCATAGGGAAGCAACAAAGAACAAGTTTTCCTTATTGCAAGTTTAGATCATATGAGCCATTAGCTTTAGTACATTCAAATATTTGTGGCCCTATGCAAACCTTGTCACTTGGAAACAACAAGTATTTTCTTCTATTTGTAGATGATTATTCAAGAATGTCTTGGGTTTATTTCATAAGTCAGAAATCTCAAGGTTTTAGTTGTTTTCAAAGGTTTTAAGTTCGTATTGAGAAGGAATAAGGATATTATTTGAAAGTCTTGAGAACTGATCGAGGTGGAGAGTTCACCTCCATTGAATTTAAGGAATTTTTCATCTCACATGGCATTAAAAAGGAGTTAACTACTACTTACACTCCTCAACAAAATGGAGTAGCAGAGAGGAAAAACATAACAATGGTAGAAATGGCCAGATGTATGTTGAGAGAAATGTGTTTGCCAAACATGTATTGGGTAGATGCAGTCCACTCAGCCATATATATTATCAACATAAGTTCTACAAAGATGGTAAGATATTCTACACCTTATGAAGCTTGGTTTTATAGGAAGCCTAATGTTTCTCATTTTAAAATATTTGGGTCTACATGCTTTGTTTATATTCCTAGTCAACAAAGGAAAAAGTTAGATGGAAAATATGTAAGATGTGTTTTCATTGGATATTTAGAAGAAATTAAGGCTTACAGATGTCATGATACACTTACCAATAAGATTTATGTTAGTAGAGATGTGATCTTTGATGAAGGGGAAGTTTATTTCAAGAATGAAGGAGAAGTTAAAGTGACGAATCCACATATTGAAGGCTTAATTTTTTATAATAATGATGAGTCTTTGCAGCCCTCTACAACAAGATATATGGGATAACCTCCACGGAGTTCTCCATTGAGGGTATCTTCATCATCTCTGGTAGTAATAACTCATGTTGATAGCCAAGCAGTATCTCCATTCATCCCTCCTAGAAAAACAAAAAGTTTAAAGGAAATACATGAGACCTCTAGGTATGATGATCATAATTTTTCTCTTCTTTCTTCTGCACATGTTGAACCTTTCAGTTTTAATGAAGTTTGTTCTAATGAGTTATGGATGCAATCCATGGAAGATGATATTGCACAAATACAGAAAAATGACACATGGGTGTTAGTTGATCTTCCTCATGGAAAATCCACTATTGGTGTAAAGTGCATTTACAAAATCAAATTTAATATGGATGGCGACATTTCAAAACATAAACCATGTTTGGTTGCACAAGGATATGTGCAACAAGAAGGCATTGACTATGATGAGACTTTTTCTCCTGTAGAAAGAATGGAAACAATAAGGATATTTCTTTCCATTGCATCTCAGTTAAAGTTAATTGTTTATCAAATGGATGTTAAATCTTCTTTCCTAAATGGATATTTGAAGGAAGAAGTTTATGTTGATCAACCTAAGGGTTTCATTATTGACGGTAAATAAGATACGCTGTATAGGCTTAACAAGGAACTTTATGGTCTTAAGCAAGCCCCTAGAGCTTGGTACTCTAAAATTGATGAGTATCTTCATTATCATGGTTTTGTTAAATGTTCTTTTGAGAGTGTTGTCTACAAAAGGGTTGTTGGGTCAGATTTCATCATCCTTTGCTTATATGTAGATGATTTAATCTTCATTAGCACCTCATTTCCACTTATGGAGGAATTTAAAGAGGCAATGAAATAAAAATTTGAAATGTTTGATTTGGGAGAAGTGCAATATTTCTTGGGAATGCAAATTCAACAAACAACTGAAGGTATATCTATTTGTCAAGCTAAATATATTGAAGACATGTTGAAGAGGTTTATCATGCAAAATTGTAAACCTGTGAGCACTCCTCTTGTAGTTGGGAGTAAACTAATGAAAGATGATGAAAGTCCACTTTGTGATGCTACCCTTTATAGATCTCTGATTGGAAGCCTTATATATCTAACATCGACTAGACCATACATTATGTTTGTTGTCAGTCTAATTTCTCGGTTCATGCATCAACCTCATGAGTCCCATTGGCAGGCAACCAAAAGGATTCTCATATATGTAAGTGGTACTAAATTTTATGGATTGTTTTATACCTCTGCTAATGATTCAAATGTTGTAGCATACACAGATGTAGATTGGGCAGGCAACTTGGATGATCGAAAGAGTACCTCTGGGTGTGCTTTTCTCTTTGAAGGAAACCTTGTTTATTGGAGCAACAAAAAATGACCCACTGTTGCACTATCTATAGCTGAAGCAGAATATCTTGTTGCATCATCAACAAGCCATTTGGTTGTCAAGGTTGGTGGAAGACTTGGGAATGGAAGTATGTAAACCCATCAAATTTTACTGCGATAATCAAAGTACTATATCCATGACAAAGAATCCAGTTTTCCAAAGCAGGAGAAAACACATTGACATTTGCCATCACTTCATTAGAGAGCTTGTCCAACAAGAATTTCTCTTTTTTGAATTTTGCAAATATGAAGATCAACTTGCAGAAATTTTGACTAAGGCTCTTCCAAAGGATCGATTGGAGGCACTCAGATCACACCAGATTCTCTAGATTCCATTCTGATCCTAATGTCTATACTAAGAAAGTAGGAAGCCATCTCATAATCCTTGTCCTTTATGTTGATGACCATATCCTTACTGGTAGTGACTCAAAAATTTTAAACCATGTGAAAACCATCCTTAAGAAGAAATTTGAAATGACAAACTTAGGGTTTTTGCACTATTTCCTTGGCCTTCAAGTTTTGCAAACCAATGAATGGTTTTTTCTTTCCCAATCTAAGTATGCTTCACATGTACCTCAACAGCCGCATGCAGACACTTTTGTTCCTCCACCTGTTAGAGATGATGAGAATGCACATGCCGACTCTTATTCATATGAGAGTTTTGATTCATAAGATTCAGATGATTCAAATACTGAGTCAGTATAATAAGATTTGGAGTCAGTGCATGCAGATACAATTGTAGAGCCAGGGTCGAGGCCCAAGTCGGACAATACTATTCTTTAGGATGCAGAAGATCTAGTTGGGGATCCAGTTGATACTAGGAGGACTCAATTTGATTTCTAGGAGCCTAATCTTTCACTCACTTCCATTAAAATGATGCCACCCAGGCATCTTTTTTTGGTTCAGTCTTCAGATCCACAGTCCTATGGCGAGACTGTCGGGAATTGATTTTTGGAATACGCCGTGAAGGAGGAGTACAACTCCCTCCTTAAGAACCAGACTTGGGATCTGGTTCCACTTCCTGCAGGAAGGAAACTTGTCAAGTATAGATGGGTCTACAGGACAAAGAGCACAGCGGATAGACATGTTAGTAGATACAAATCCAAGCTATTTTCCAAAGGCTTTCAGCAGGTGCAGATTATTGACTATGATGAGACCTTCACTCCAGTAGAGAATATGGATTCCATACGTTTTTCACTTTATATTATGGAAAACAAAGGATGGGAAGTCCATCGGATGGACGTGAAGAATGCATTTATCCATGGAGATCGCTCTGAGGAGATCTATATGGAGCAACCCCAAGGATTTGTGCAAGATTCATTTTTGTTCTGTCGACTGAAGAAATCTATTTATGGCCTCAAGAAAGAATGAAGGGCATGGTATGCCAAGATGGAATCCTACCTGTTGTCTTAGAACTTTGTTGGTTGTAAGTCAGACCTAAATTTTTACATGCTCAAGATGGTTGATTCACTTATACTCCTAGTTCTCTATGTTGATGATTTGTTAATCATTGGTTGTTCAGCTTCAACGATTGTTGCAGTCAAGAGGATTCTGTATGATAGGTTATTGATGACATACATGGGCCCACTACATTTCTTCCTTGGACTCAAGATTAGTCAGGATACATCAGGCATCAAACTATCTTAGTCCAAGTATGCACAATATCTCCTTGAGATATTTCACATGACACACTGCAAGTCTACCCCAACTCCATTCTTATCAGGATTCAAACTTGAGGATGGTTGGGACACTCCACTAGTGGACAACACACTTTATAGACAGCTGGTGGGGAATTTGTTGTATCTCACACACTCCATACTAGACCTCTCCTATGTAGTTGGAGCAGTCTCCAAGTTCTTGCAAGAGTTGCATGAGCTACATTTGAAGGTTGCAAAGCGTATCCTTCGATACTTATAGGGCACCATCACCTTTGGAATTCACTATGCATCATATTCTACATTAGACCTCATCAGGTTCACTGATTGTGACTGGGCTAGCGATAACATTAATCGCAAGTCCACATCTGGTTACTCACTCATTCTGGGTTCTGGGCCTATCTATTGGTTGAGCAAGAAGCAGTTTTTTATTGATCTATGTTTAGCTGAGGCAGAATACAGAGGGGTAGTTAACATAACCATTCAGGCTATGTGGCTACAAAATTTTCACAATGAGTTGGGTATTCAGTTTCACCGGATGATCATCATATGGTTTGACAACCATAGCAGTCTAAAATTTTGTAGATATCCAGTTCAGAGGCAATGGATAAAGTGCATCGAGATCCACATGCACTAGATTCGGTACTTAGTACACGAGGGGATCATCGACCTACAGTTTTGTCCTTCAGCAGAACAAACTCCATACATATTCACCAAGACCTTCACTGAGTAGAAGTTCCATTCTCTGCGCAGTCATCTTGGAGTGAAGGACACAGTTTCCTAGCAACTATCGGTTCTTTTGTTTTTACATACGTTGTACTTACCCTCCGCATATGANCGGGACCCATTCTTATTTTCACCATAGTGATGTTCATGGGAGGTGTTGAAGACTTCACACACACCTAGGAATTATTTTTCCTCAGGTTTTCCCTATGTTTACTAGTCATTATTTCGGCTCCTATAGTTTAGGGAGAATATTCCTCTAGGAGAATATTCTCTTAATTTCACACTTCAGTTTGATCAGTTGAGTGGAGTGTAGATGCCACATTGGGATCATCACTAGCTAATGTCAATTGTCCTTGGGATCATCACCAGACTAGCGCGTTACTAATGATTCCCTGATCTCCTCCTCACTTCACTCTGTTTTAGTTAGATAACTGAATACTAAGAGACTAGTTAACTTAGACTAGGTGGAATTTAACTCCCGTAACTTCCTAAGAGACTAGACTAGGTGGCAGTTAACTCCCGTAATTGTCGGTTTGTGTTCAAATCACTCTAGACCACCACTATGGTGTATTGGATTCTCCTCCAGTGCGCATTAGTTGAGTTATACAAAGTATATCATGTGTAAATTATCATTCATTCATTTAGTTAATATAATTCTTCCATTCTTTCTCTCTTGTTTCTCTCCTTTGTCATTTCTATGCAAACTGTGTATGTATTTTTGCTAGCTAGATCTTATTTGTGCAGGTTCATTCACATTTACATAAATATGGTCTCAAAGTTTATAAGCTTTGTTACCTAGAAACTAAGAAGGTCGTGTATATCTAAGATGTGGTATTTAGAGAAATGAAGGATGTTTTCAAACATAAAGTCCTACCAAGTAAGGAAGAACCAGAGAAAACAGAGTTTGAGCCAAAGGATTATGAATCAGACTCTACAAAAGAACAGGAATCAGAAGAAGAAGATCCTCATACTCCAGTATTGAGGAGATCGTTGTGGGAAAAAAGGCTACCAGAAAGGTATACTCCACCTGATTTCCATTCAAATTTTTCTTTGTCTATTACTGATTATGATCCTAGAACTGTTAGGAAGGGAGTGGATTCAAAGGATGGAAAACTCTGAAAAAAAGGCCATGGTTGAAGAAATGCAAGCCTTAGATAAGAATGAGGCTTGGGATCTAGTGGAGTTTCCAACTAGAAGAAATCCCATTGGAAGCAAATGGGTATTTAAAAAGAAGCTGAATGCAGAAGGAAAAGTGGAGAAATACAAAGCTCGGTTAGTAGAAAAGGGTTATTCCCAGGTTGAGGGAATTGATTTTGGTGAGATTTTTTCTCCTGTTTCCGAGTTAACTTGTATTAGATTTATTTTATATGTTGTTGTTGTGTTTTATTTTAAAGTAGAACAGATGGATGTGAAGATATCATTCCTACATGGGGATATGAAAGAAGAAATCTACATGAAGCATCCATAAGGCTTTGTTGTGAAGGGAAATAAGGAGTTGGTATGCAAGATGAAAAAATCATTGTATGGTTTAAAACAATCACCAAGGACATGGTATAAAAAATTTGATACTTATATGTTGGGAATTGGCTTCACAAGAAGCAAAGGGGATCATTGTGTGTATTTTAAATTAATTGGTGATCATTTGATTTATTTGGTCTTGCATGTGGATGACATGTTTTTGATAGGAAACAATAAGGAGATTATCCAGGATAAGAAAACTCAGTTGTCCTCTAAATTTGACATGAAGGATATTGGTGCTGCAAATTTCATTTTGGGCATGGAAATTAAAAGAGATCGAAAAAATAGGAAACTCTAGTTAAAACAGAGAAAATATGTGGAGACAATATTGCATATGTTTAATATGCAGGAATGTAAATTGGTCAGGGTTCCTATTCCTATAGGTGTAAATTTATTTGCGGATCAGGGTCCCAAGACACAAGAAGAGGAGGAGAACATGTCTCATGTTCCATATGCGAGTGTGGTTGGAAGTTTGATGTATGAGATGATATATAATAGATCGAACATTACACATGCAGTGGAAGTTTTGAGCAGGTATATGTCAAAACCATGGAAGGAACATTGGACAACAATAAAGAGGGTTTTCAAGTATTTGTGTGGCACTTCTAGCTATGGATTGTGCTACCAAGGAAGACTAGGATTGGACAGAGTGTTGGACATACATGGATTTGTGGATGAAAACTAGGCTGGAGATCTGGATCGTAGGAGATATACAAGCGGTTATGTGTTTAACCTATTTGGAGGAGCAACTAGTTGGATGAGAAAAAGACAGTCTGTAGTGATAATTTGAATTAAAGAAGTTGAATGCATGGAAACCACTCATGCAAGCAAGGAAGCAATATGGTTACAAAGATTGTGTTCAGGTATTCGTTTGGTACAACAAGCTGTAAGGATAGAGTGTGACAGTTAGAGTGCAATTTTTATAGTGAAGAACCCATCTTATCATTCAAAGACAAATCATATTGATGTTCAATATCACTTTGTGAGAGACATGGTTGAAGAAAAGAAGGTGTTGCTGATGAAGGTGGATACTTTGAATAATGTTGCAGATTCATTAAAAATATATGTGAGCACTGAGAATTTCTCTTGGTGTAGAGGATCTATGGGCATTCCTGCCCTGGATTGTTGACTGTGTAGCCCTGTAACCCCATGTATGCAAAGAAAACAACAAGTGGGATAATGTTGGATATGTGTTATATTCTTTGCATGAATAGAAGTAGTGTCTACGTTGTGCCAAGAACGCATGGGGGTAAGAGGGGGGGTTGCAGGGGCAATGCCCCCAAAATAATTTTTCCTTGGTTTTCTTGTCCATTTTTTGGTGGTTTTTCAGCACATGGTTTTTCGCCGATGGTTTTCTATTTCCGGTTAAGGAATTGGGGATGTTGACTAATCCAAGTCATTGGATTATGGTTTTGGCTGCTGCTAGCTCCTAGATGTATATTGTATTGTAAACAATGTATGATTAAATGAACATAGAAGATGTTGATTTTCCCTGTTTGGGTTTCTAGGGTAAAACTATTTGTGTAATGTGTGTATTTTCCATTATATCTTTTATGTTCTTTTGTTTGAATATAATTTTTTAGTAAATAATTGTACAAGGTTAAAATCTACAGTGGTATCATTGATGCAATCTTCGACTGATCCCACTCTTATTTCGAGGAGTGATGCATCCTTCAACTATGTCTTTAATGTTTCCAATTTAGTACCTTCTAAACAAGGGGGCAATCCACTCTATTCGAGTACACTCCCTCCAATTCCTTGGATGGTTTTCTTTGATTGGAATGATCTTGTTGAGTCTCTTCTTCCTTCTTCTGCACCTTACCAAATAAGGGTTAAAGTTAATTCAATGGGAATTTACCAATGTATTATAGATGAAGGATCCTCTGCAAGTATTTTACCCTCCTCGACTTGGAAATCTTTTGGCTCTCCCAAGATTATGTCAGCTACTAGTGAGTTGTTGGCTTTCAATATAAGACCTAGTGAATGTTTAGAGATTCTTCCTCAGTTTCCTATCACGTTAGGTGGGAAGAATTTCCTAGTCGATCTGTTGGTGGTGCAAGGCCTTTTAGATTTCAATATGCTTCTTAGAAATGGTTATGTATATGTTATGAATATTGTGGTGTCTATGATTTTTTGTGTGATGCATTTTCCTCACAAAACAAGTATTGTCACTATTGATAAGTTTTCATCTAATAATCACCATCATAGTTCGACTTTAGCTCATATTTCCCCTTTGTATATTACTAGTATTCAATTAAACTCTTCCCCGCCATGGGTGAATTATGTGGTGTCTTATCCTTGGTGTTCGATTGCTTCTAAGAAGGATCCTTTATAGTAATGTTGGCCTTCTTGAGACAAGGTCTCGACAATTGATCATGTTTTGTATCCAATGGGGGCATGCGAGCCTTTGCTTTCCCCTTTTGGCCTGAGTAATATGGTGCTTCCTCTCAGGTTTGATCTTATTGTTTGTGAGACATCGAGCCTTGGTATATGTGTGTCTTCAAGTCCCAGTTTCTTGGATGTTGAATTTCCTTCGAATGAGGCTATCCTTGAAGCTATGATTATGGATCCTCGACCTCTTCCTAAACTGGAAGATTTACTGGTTGGTTATTGATGAAACACTTGGCTTGAACCTAGAAATGGGCTCTACCGAGAGAAGTAATATGCATAAGCTATAAGGTTGTGCAGTACTCTGAACATATTGTACCATTAGGGTTTCTTGTTTTCAAGTTTCGTATTCCATAGCACATGTTATTATCAGAGGTTTCTATATTGGACTTATTAACTTATAGGTGAGTTTTTTCGATCTTATATACAGGACTTTGGAGACATTTTCTTTGGTATCTTTTTGTTCCATGTCAATCCATTCTAACAAGTAATGATATTGAAACTGACATCTAGGTTAGATTTTCCCCTCCATACATTATTTCATTTTTCACTTCTTGTTTCATTTTGCCTTAGGATTGACCCCACTGAGTTGTGACATGGAACCTTCTTTGTTTTTTAGAAGTGTTTTAATTAATGTGGTAGAGCCTATCGTTCATGGGTGCCCTAGTTAGAACCTTATTTGCAGTTTGGCACCCATGCTGAAATACTTTCATAGGCTCATAAGCCTTGTTTAGTCCCACCATGACTTTTCATTGAAGCCTCATATATTCTTCTCATCTTTTGCTATACGATTACATGTGGGGCTTCCAAAATTTGTGAGTTGATTTGAACTTGCATCACATATTGACCGCTCACGCTTTTCGAGCCTAATTCTGACTTTAGCTTGTTGTTCTATAGCCACTTGCATATGCATTCTCGAAAAGTCACCATCTTTGCAATACTATCCTTTGCGACTTCACACCTGTATCCTTGAAGGAAACTTTCCCCCGAGTGTCCATATCCTACACACGCTTTCCTCACATTGAGCATATGTATGTTCCTTGTGCGTGGAACTAGTTTGCTTGTCCACGACACTCGTTTCCTCCACTGTATCATAGAAATGTTTTATTCTTTTTCCAGGATTTATAATATGAATGAGTCTTGTTTTTTACATGGAATCTATTTATATCTCCCTTGAACAGAAAACAATCTTATGAGTCTTCACCTCATTATTGGGTTTAGTATGCCTTTAGGAGGCCATTTTTCTCATTTTTGAGCATAATTTCATCAGGATGGTTATTCTTCTAGTCATATGGATCGTTTGTTGATGCCTCATGTGTCACAAACATATAATAGGTTATAGTCAATGCTTACCAAGTCACACTTTGTGTCATTGTTTTGTTCAAGGGAAGTCGGCCTGTGTCGGCCATTCTGCTAAAAATTTGATTTTTCAAGTTGGCCTTCCTATGTCAGTCAAGCACTTCTCAGTTTCATGAGTATCTTTGTATCTCACTCATACTAATATAGAATTTCCCCATTGAATTCTTGCTGGTGGGTCTGCTCTTATCGACTACGACACATTGCTCCGAGAGTATGACCTAGAGTTGCACCCTAGGCCTATTTACATCATTGATAGGTGACCTTGTGCTCAACAAACAACAAAAAATCATTGGTCACTGACTGATTCATTTCCCTTGTGTTCGACATCAACAACCATTATCATACATAAGGATTTGTGTGGTACCTTGGTTTCCATTTGACCCGATTGGTGGATTCCTCATCTTTGTTAGTAGTATCCATCACTGGCTACTATTCAAAGAGTCTTTTTCATGTGTTATTCCATCTGGTACATGCTAGAGTCATACCTCAGTTTGGTCCTTTCATTATTTTCGTCCAAGTCCTTCCAAATCTTTGGCCTTTTGCCACTCCTCGTGCTAGATGATGGAGGATGCCTTAATGCCTTCCTTCCAGAAGATCTCTTCTTATCGGCTTCAACACATATTTTTCTGGGATAGGGATCTAGAGTCATTTATAGTACCATGGGGCTTGTAGTCATCAGTGGCAGGTTCTCTTGCTATTGATAGTGGGAATACATCAATGTCCCCTGATCGATAAATTCTATCAGGTGTTTGGAATCAACTCCTTTATTCACACTTGTTAGGTTTTACTAGGTACCTTGACGCCCATTATCATTATCAGTGGGTTGTCTCACATTTATTAATGATATATATCAATGACCGATAATCAAATGGTGTCTCACTATGTTCGACTTCTACACATATATTCATATAGTGTATAATCGTACCACAACGGATTGTTTTGAAGACTTCAGGTGAAGTACGAGCATCACCGCTTTTGTGCTCCTACCTGACTTGTATTGATTGTACCACTCTCTTCGACATTGGTACTTACAAAGGATTAGTTTGTTTACTCCATTGGTTCTAGATATCCTGAGACATAGCTCCACTATGTATCCATTCGTGGCTATGATCTACATTTTTGCATGGATCCAATGTGTATTTTCTCATGGCCATGATTGCTACTTCTATGTATGACATGGATCCACTGTGTACATTTTTCGTGGCCATGGACATCAGTTATGCTTTCATTATTCATGGATCCAAAGTGTACTTGATTTGGTGGACATGATTACACCACACTCAAGCATGAGAATTCATGACTTGAGAAGAGAGTATCTTACTTGTTTCTGTTGTAGGTATCGTTCCATAATTGGTCTTCAACTACTCCTACCAAGGCCCCTCCACAATCTCATGACTAATTTGTAATGTATTTCAGCCATCAATTTCTCTTGTGACCTCACACATTAGGGGGCATCTGTGATAGTGTCATTTGACACCACATATGCTCACGATGACTCATTGGCCTCAATTACATCCCTTTCCCTGCTTGTAGGACCAAACTCCCACCTTTTCCTCCATAAAAATACTTTAAAACCCCATTTTTTCTTTATGTACACAACTCTCCTTAAAGAAACTTGCATGCATACGTGCCTTTCTAGTTAGCAACCCGCGTACATGTTAAATTGGCTCAAAAAAATAATAAATCCTGATATTTTGGGGGGAGTTGATAGGTTCCCTAGGTTCTCGACCTCTTGTATCCCGTCCATAACTACTCCAACTGTCAAAAGGTAGTATAAATTAGAGCCTTGGGGTGGAGGAAAAACAGAGCACATAAATGCATCCTTATGCTAGAATTTTCATTATACCCTTGCAAGTCCCCTTTTACCCTTGCTTCTAGGATTGTCCTTCCCCTCTAAAAACCCTTGTTTTTAGAAATTGTGTTCTCCCTATTTTGTTAGGAAGAAAGAATTTGTCTTCCTTGGACCTACTGAAACACAAAGTTTTGGAGGTTTTTCTTGTCATATCTGGCCTTGGGTGGAGGAACTTGGATCCGACAATGTCATAATGGTTACATGTTGTAACTAACTTCTATGTTGTTATTAATAAAAGATCTCTCGTTCTCATCCATTTCTATTTGTTGATTCATGATTTTAATGAGATTATCTATATATTATTTTGAATCTATTATGTAAATTGAAATGATCATGTCTAGTTAGTTAGTAAATAACTACCTATTTGCAAGTTGTTTGTCTCCTTGTTTGCAGGAATTTTCAGAGGATCATTGTGCAAGAGTCTTGGAGCGAAAGTTCTTGAACGAGATGAACTTCAAACGTTGGAATCCGGGTATGTTCTCTTTGATATACTTTTAATGTTAGTTATTGCAAAGTAGTTACTTTTAATTAACTTCCTATTTAGAGTTTGAGAATGGTCTTTTAGGGCACCACTCTGTTGTGGCCCTGACCCATAGCCATAGGACTTAGTTTTCCGTAACAAAGTTGAGTTGTCTAAAAAAAATGGAAACTTTCCTAGGACCATATATTGTTTTTGTTGCTCCATTTAAGGTTTTCTTTTTCTTGTTGGAAAAGGAATTTGCAAACTAAGTTGGATGCCTAACTGTTGGGCATTGAAACCTAGAAAAATGCATGTGAATGAACCACAAATGTGATGAAAGTTCCTAACCCAAAAAACTACTAGTATGTTTCATATATAGTGCTAGATAACCACTTAGATCAATGTCGATTACTCAATCAACATAAAATCACATGTGGGCAGAGATTATGGATGGCATCTCATTTATCTATGGATTGAGGGTAATAAACCCACCTAAGGCATACCCAAGACATTACCAATGGCCAACAAAGATTTATGGCTCCAATATATTGAAGAGGAAGATTGTGCATTCTTACCCAAATTGGGACCTCTAATAATGACTCCAAATGCAAGTTAAAACTAAGCCACTACCTCTTCATAAATATATCCACTTATCTATAAACCAAGGGTCATTATCAAAAACTTGTACTTGAACTAAGTCATAGTGAAAATCTAAATTGAAAGACCTCTAACACATAAATGGATCACCACTAGATCCTGTGGAAAAGAAATCAAGAAATCATAAATCCATGTATAGAGTTTTTCAAACAATAGCCTTAAGCCATTGAATTTATAAATCATCCCATGTTTCATAAAACAATCCTATTTTCACTTGGATCCATGTAAAATAAAACTTCAAAAACGGGATTGAGGTTGTGTTATGGACGTAGAGAGATGGGATAAGAGCATTCATAATACCTAGAGGAGAATTTGTGAGATTAAACCAATGAAAACTTTAACATTACTTGTGGGAATTCACAAATGTATAAAGGTACCTTTAAATGAAATGAATTTAACTTGGTTAGAGTCATAAGAAGATGAAGCTTTCAATACCTCTAAAGATGAGGCCATCCCACCATTCTGTCTTCAACATGTGTTGGAGTTAATGCTTACATTAATATAATGATCAGATTTGGTTTGTGTTTGTTAGAGATTGTTGAGATATGCTCTCAACCTCTCTTCCAAAATTCAGAGTAATTTTGATCTCACAACAACTTAGAAAACCCTATATAAACTTATTGTATTTGTACTAGTTTTAATAATATAATATTAAGTGAAGTGCTCAATTGTATCAAGTATTCAATTTCGCTACATCTTATGTTTACTTTCTTGGTATCAGAGTTGGTACTACACGAGGCTTATCTCCCTAATAGGAGAGCCCAGTAACATGAAAGAATCCTCAGAGTTGAGCCTTTGTACATATATGTAATATTAGCTTAGAGTGTGTGAATAGTTTTTCATGAGAGTAGATTATTTATTTTGAGTGAGTTTTTGTGTGCAAAGAAATTTTGTAGAGCATTTTCGCCTGGTGAATAAGGAAGTTGTCAAAGAGTTGATACACTGTTGGAATCACATCTTACGCTATTGTTCGAGACACCTTTTAGCTGATCTACTGGTAAAAAATTTACCACGATCTTTGTTTCACGCATAAAGGAGCCACCACTGAATTAAGCCACCTTCATTGTTGCAGAGGACTCTGTCAATGTTCTTAACATTGTTGCTTGAGCACTCACCTGCGATTTTATCTCGCATATATCAACCTTTCTAGGTTACGCCTTCACTATTCGTTGTTGAGGTCAACAAGACCGGGGGTGACACTCATGGAAATTGAATGTGCCAAGGACTTGATTGGAGAAACTCATGGTGGAGGAGCTCAACCTACTAGTTCAAATCATAATTAGTGGTAGATAATTTTTATAAGTATTTTATATTTATTCTTTTGTTTATGAAATAAATAATGATGATGTATTTCCAAAGATACAGGAGGAATTGAGTAGGTTCAGTTCAATATGAATAGTTGTTCAGTGTTCAGGAATTGTGGATCTATGGAAGGTTCCCTTATTAGTTGAGACAAAGAGTGGTCTGCTAATGAGGTTATGAGACTTAGTGAGGTCTAGTAATTGACTTCAGAATAACTGTGATTCAGTAGTTCAGGAGTGGAACTTGCAAACTATTGAGGCAGCTTGATGGAGCTCAACCTGATTGAAGAACATTTTTTGGCCAAATGTTTAATGTTATATATTCGGTCTATGTTTGGTTTCAACATTGTACTTTTCCATAATGTAAGCATTAAAGGAGGGTGTTGGAGTTAATGCTCACATTAATGTAATAATCAGATTTGTTTTATGTCTGTTAGAAATTGTTTTCTCAACCTCTCTTCCTAAATTTAAAATAAATTGATTCTCACATCAACTCAAAACATCATATATAAACCTATTGTATTTGTACTAATTTTAATAATAAAATATTAAGTAAAATATTCAATTGTATTAGGTATTCAATTTCTCTGCATATTATATTTACTTTCTTACATGTTGCACAGGGGTTGTAATGTATCTTGAACATCCATTGATAGAGACCAATAATACTTCTTTGAGAACGATCTAATAAAAAATCATGGTACAAATCACAATTTAATGTAGTCAATTATTTGGACTTTTGAAACCTTTGGCAATTATTCATCCTTCAAAAAATCAAAAGTTAACATCTTGACACGTGGACTTAACATCCAAAATGATTGAACAACTAACGCAAGGAGTATATATATATATATATATATTCAAAGTAGTGGGCCAACCATATGGTTAGTGCCCACCCACTTTCTAAATGATAGTAAAGGAATTAGCTTTCTAGTTCATTCTTGGGCTTGGTAGGTTTACAAGCTTTTTCTATGGTTCTGATTACAATCAGAGAGCCCATCTATTTTTTTTCTATATATAAAAGGAAATCTGCTATGTAAAATAAAAATCTCAGCAATAGGGATGGTTATTATGCTTCCATGTATGTGCATCTTTGCTCTTCCAACCTCAGTGGTCTTAATCTACTAACACTTCACTGCTAGAGAGGTTGATAAAAACATTGTACGGTTTTAGGTTAGGTTCAATGTTGATGTAGATATTAGCTTAGGGAAGAAGGTCTAGTAGACAATCACCTCAATACATTGTACAAAAGAATCATAATCGATATTATTAATTATTTTGTAATAAGACAAATGAAGGATATAAGTATTGAATTCTTTGTGAAAGCTTTTAATTTCACAATAAAATATTACTTTTGGAGGTGAATGAAAGCCTTCTCATTCTTTATATAATTTTCGACATCCCATTATTAAACTAAAAAGGTTATTTCCATTGTTTTAAAGTGGCTTTTTAATTTAAAGGGTTTTTCTTATATATTTTTAACATCAAATTAATTTATTGTTGCCATTAATTATTATTATTATTATTATTATTTTTAATATAATTTTTAACATCAAATTATTAAATATTTTTATTCTTTATACAATTTTTAATATTAAATGATTAAACTTAAACCATTAGTGTTATATTTATTTTAAAACGATTTCTTTAAATTCAAAGATGGTGATTTCTTTAAATCAAATTATTAAATTTAAAGTCTTTTAATTTTTTATAAATTTTTAATATCACATTATTAAATTTAAACAATTATTATTATATTTTTTCTAAAATAATTTCTTTAAATTCAAAGATAGGCATTATCACATCTATTTTAAATTGATTTCTTTAAATTCAAAGATAAACATTACGATCCACTCAAAAAGGTTGGATAACATAATTTTTTTCTATAATTATTTTAAAATGATTTCTTTAAATTCAAAGATAGGTATTGTCACATCTATTGTTAAATGATTTATTTAAATTCAAAGATAAGCATTATGTCTCCACCTTACTGCTTCTATCTAGTTCCACTTTTATTAATTGCTTCATGGCTCATCGCTACTTTATTGAGACCTAACTTTTTATGTCTCCACCTTACTGCTTCTACCTAGTTCCACTTTCATTAATTGCTTCATGGCTCATCACTATACCTGATCTTGTAGGTAGGGACATGATTTCACCGGCCAACCTTTATCTTCTTCCTATCATACTCTACAACACATATCACCTTCCGGGTACTGCTATGACCTGTTTCCACCGAGCCTTGGCTCGATATGTTCCTATTCTCTCTACCTTTACCTTCGCTGCAGGAGAAACTAATTATTATTCAAGGTCAACCACTGGATCAAGATCAATTGGTGCCTTTACTTAACAAGGTTGGATAACATAATTTTTTTATATAATAAGTTGTTTTATTATGTAGTCTCTCTTGTCTGTCACTGGGAACTTTAGGTTCGTTCGCTTTTAGATATATCTTTCTTTTTGGGATAGAGGGAATAACATGTTCATTTATTATCGTGGGGCTCAAAGGGTCTATGTCATCACCATCACCATCACCATCATAGTTGTTTGTGTTCTTATGTCTTCCACTAGGGGAAGTGATTGAATTGGATTTCTTAGAGGAAGTGGTATTATCCTTAGTCATTCACGCCATAGAACTACCCTTATCACTTGTTCTTGATCCTATACTTCACAGGTGGCAAAACCTCAAAAACTAAATTTTGCACTCCCTTTCCCTAGAGGAATTTTTTATTGCTTCTTGTATTCAAGCTAACCAAAGTATGTAGATCATCCTAAGATATAGCCAAGCCCTTAAATGCACTCATGCCTTTAACCTCCATGTGGTTACATTCATTATCACCACTTCCCTAATTAGCTAGATGGTCAGGCTAGGGAAAATATTTTCTACACTTAGCTGTGACCATTTGAGCATTGAAAATCCCTTCAGGATGATAACCTCATATAGACTCAATTTCCTTTAACTCATGTGCTTGAAGACCTTGTACGATCTCTACCAAATGAATCATGCTTCTTATGGAAATGATTGGGAACTTAAAGAGAGTATAAATAAACCATTTTCTCTTTCTTGCATTGAAGAACACCAACCACTTGTGATATTTTCAGCAAAACTCTACAAGGAAAAACCTATCACAAACAAATATTGGCAACAAGTAAGGCTTTCCCTTGAAGCCAAATAAATAAATATAGGTGAATTAGTATTCATAGAATGATTTTTCGTTCCCCATAACGAGGGTTCGAGCTTCCAATAATAGCTTATCAGGTTCTCTGCCAACAACCGTTTGTCTGAACCTTCTCATGAAAGAATCATGAACTTTTTAAAGCTGGGATAAGGTCGTATGCTTCCATATCAAAGGGTATTGATTCTAAATTGCTTTAATTTATGCATTGACATTCCTTTTTGGGGAAGTATCTCAAATGAATTGTAAAATAACAATGTGAAGACAAGGTAAGAAATCATTAAAAAAATTCCAGCCTCCTAGAATTTTGAAAGTTGATGGGAAAGCTCATCGGAGATGTGCTCGTCCCAATCAAAGACTGACTCCTTATACAAACTATAGTATATGAAATACAACATACCTCAACACTTTCAAGGTCATCTCCTTGCTGATAACTCGCGCAAACAACCATGCAAATTCTTGGTAAAGCTTCATAAGCTCATCAACTTTTCAATGTGGTATTCCCTGACTTTCTGGTCATTTGAATGCAAGAGCCATTTCTCCAAAAGATGGATACCATCACTGGGAACATCTGAAAAGAAATCATTGTTAGAAACCTTAAAAACCTTATTTGGAATTAAATCCTGAACATTTTCCTCAACATGAATGAACATTTTCCTCAACATGAAAGGAGGGAGTGAGGGTGTGGGACATGGGCTTTGTCAATTTCCTTTAATTTTATCAACTACTACTTTGAGTCAAAGTTCATAGAACACATTGAAAGAACTATACTTTAGGGACACACCCTACCTTTTCCAAGCTAGACATCCAAACCTCATTCTTGAATCTCCTTCTGCTTCCCTTCCTCAACATACAGTTCCCACTTATATGCCACAAACAAGTTGAAGTCATTGTTCCCTTGAGCTAAAGAATTGATATATCTCTGCAATATGGCTCGAGCTTCTTCTTAAGCACCATCTTGTCTTTGTCTCATTTTCCCATGAACAACATTGAATAGTGTAATGACAATGGGTGGTTATATTCTCGATGAATTTTAATTACAACCGAAGTACCATCTTGAAAATCGTAAGGGTAATCTTTACTCAATGACGTGAAATCAAATGTGAAAAGCCAACAATCCATGAAATTCATTATAACGTTCAACGAGACTTAAATGCATGGGTAGTTGCATAGTGATGGAAAGTCCAAAGGAAAAGAAAATGGTGACGTGGAGGGAGTGGAGTGCCTTATAAGTCCTTTGTACCCTACATGGAAAGGTGGTATAGGGGTGTGGCACTACGGGATGACACAGTGATGAAACAACGTGATGGTGAAAATGAGATATAGTGGATGATATGGCGGAGCGCCGTATGATGGAAGGGGGCATGGTAGAATGATAGGAGTATGGGCATGAGAAACCCACACCTCAATACTAAGGGATGTGGAGTGTGGAAAGGAGTCCTGCACTTAGCCGAATTGACGACCTTAGTCACAAGACTTTCTATGTTTGAGGGAATAGTGCAAGTTCGATATGAGTGGAAAAACACATCAAGAATCCTGCATGAAAATGATTTTCCCAGTTTCAATCATGATGACACTAGGAAGGCCTTCTGACATGCCATCTCAACAAGGACACTGGGGTCTATTTTAGGGTTGATTTTAAGTAAGTTTCTAATGTGTCACCAATGATTTTGAAAATTTATGGTTCTCAACATTTTATAGGGAGACATGACATCTTCATCTAGAAAGCCATCATGTGGATATGTTATAATATAAGTTTAAATGAGTGTAATGTTTCCCCAAAACCAAGAGTCTCCTATTTTTATCTTCAGTCGATCATTTGTAGAGGAGAAAATGAAGATATTGTAACACATCACTGCCATGTGCACATTTGATGTATAGCTAAGAAGATGTTCCTGAGATCTTTTAACCCACTTTAGGAATTCATGTTCTTGATAATCATCTTGCATGGAACCTACCTATGAGGACCTTTTTAGTGTAATGTATCACATTGTACCAATACAAACTAGGGTCTATGAAAACCTTTATTTCCTCACAATACTACTTGACACACCTTGGCTTCCATCTTTGAGCTCTCATGCTTTCCCAAGATCAAGCTACATCCTATGAGGTCGAATATGGTAGTACTTTTATTGGTTTAGGGTGCATGGGGATTTTGTTATACCAGGAGGTGGGATTTATGATATCAAAGGGGATGTTAAATGTTAAGCCTTAATATTGGCTCATTACCCTTTAATTGGGGCATATTATATTAATAATGTTATTTTATTTATGTCGGCTTTAGGCCATTAGTTGTAATTATACCTCCTAGTGTCCTATATATACCAAGGAGGCATTTTCATTTTGAATCATCTTGTACTTGAAAATTTAAGTGGGGTAAAAGGAGGTTGCCCACTCGAAGAGGCTTATTATCTGAAATTATCTCTCTTTCAAGGCGTTGAGTACTTTTTCTGAGGATTTTCTATGCTATATTGATATTTGGTTCTTAACATATGGTATCAGAGTTCAAGGTCTTGGGGTTTCGCTGCTACATCTGAGACACCATGGAATTTTCGCTATAACTTGTTTTCTACAACATTTCAGAAGGAACGTCTTGGAGGATATTTAGTAGATAGATCAAGGTATGTTGGGCTCAAAATTCAGCTCCTGAGGCCTTATACTTTCGGAGATACAGCGTGTACAATATAGGGTTCTGGAATCATCCTAAACTGAGTCATTGTGTAATTTTTTCTATAAAAACTTTTCTGTAACATTTCAGACCCTGAACTCTAGAGGATATTTACAAAAATTAGTAAGGTATATGTGGTAAACATTTCAGCTTCTGGGTCATCTTAAATTTGTAGTTACACCCTGTGTAAGATAGGGTATCTAACTAGTCCTATTGACTAGTCTCAAGAAAGTGTTCCAGGTAAAACAATCATAAATTCTTCCTAGAGTATCCAACTTGTGTAAGACTTGTTTCATTGGATCGTGGACAGTCTGTAGTATTTTTGGTGCAAGTTTCATAATTTTATATCAATTATTTTGTATGGGGCACACTATACAAGTGAGATCTCCTGGAAAGGCCAAAAATCGGCAAGTTGTGGGGAAGTTACCGTAAATTCCACTTGGCACATCCAATTTTGATCAGACTTGTGGCATTGAAGAGAAGAAATATCATAGAACTACATAAAAGAAAGTTTCATACCCAGAAGAGCCAAAACAGAAGAAATATTGTCTAGCAAAACCACCTCAAAATCAAGGTTCAAAAGTGATACTTGGCCAACATGCCACCCAAAAAGGGAACTTCTACACCAAATAAGCCTCCAGAAAATCCTACTTGGACTCCTGATGAAGGTGAAGAAATGCGTAGGGACATAAATGAACTAGAAAATAAGATGGATTCAATGGAAGCTAAGTTGGATACTAAAATGGATTCAATGGAAGCTA
>JASDQU010011616.1:155979-166639 GCA_032191745.1 Picea mariana | reverse complement strand
ATACCCAAGAACCTAAAGACCTTTCCTAGTTGCAACCATGACTAGTGCATGTTGGTGTTATGAACATAATATATAATAATAAATATAAATATATTATAATAGTTAATGAATAATTAATGAAGAGACACCTTTCCAATGAAAGGTCACGTCTCTTCATGGAAGGGAACCCATGCGTGGGTATATAAGACCCTCATTCTTATTGTATCTCATCATATCTTATTCATATACATTATTTAATATATTATCCTTTATGGATTATAACATGTTGTCTTACCTATAGTGGGTATTTACCTGGTGAACCTGCTTGGTTCATCACAGTGGTATCAGAGCTTCGTCTCGATCCAAATTTTGGCCACAAATAAAGTTTCTCTAAAATCAGGTCTTTGACCTCATATTGTCCATTGACCATTTATAAATCAAATATTCTACACATTTCAACTAAAGTAAGAAAGTCATTATGAGCAAAATAAAAAAAATATATAGAAAAAAAGAGGAGAAAAAAAAACAAAACAAAACAAAAAAAAAAGGTTTTTCTTAAGAGGCATGTGAAGAATTATAAGTGCACACCAAGAAGTTTGAAAGCAATATTCCAGATTTGGCATTAGTTAAGTTAATTGCCATTTAAAAAGTGAGAAAAAATAATTTCAAAGAAGAGGAAAAGTGAATATTTTATTTTACCTTTGGAGATTTACCATCCCATGGTTTTGGGAAACCATTGGCCCACGATATTCCATACCATATATAATATAATGTGTGTGTGTATTTTCCTCTAAAGAAGTATTTCACAAAACTTAGGGTCGCGTATGTTGAGCCTTAACCGCTGCTAACAAATATTCAAGAGTATAAAAGTGATTTATAAGGTACTTTTTATAAAGTATAAAAAAGATTATAAAAATTAGAGTGAAAAGATATATAACAAGGAAGGAGTATAACTAAAAAAGTTCTTTTGGAAAGTGTGAAGGTAATATTAAATTATTTTTCATTAGCCACCAAGAAAAAAAAGAAGAAGAAGAGATTAAGTAAAAATAAAATTACTTTTGGTAAAGTATAAAGAAAATATTCAAAGTTTTTAAACTCTATATATATAAAAATAAGAATTATCAAGTATTATTTTCTTAAAATAATATAAAGGAATATTAGAGGAAGATATCTATGAAGTCAATATGCTTAAGTCTTATTATTATTAAAGAGATATTATAATAATTATAAGGTCAATTAAAATTAAAAAATAGATTTTAAGGAAAATATATTTTTTGGTAAAAGTCATCTAAATAGATGCATCATATTATTAACATTTAGAGGAAATATTCAAGAAAAAGAAGTTAGCATCTACATTTTCCCACATAAGAAGAAAAATCACATAAATATGGATTTGCCAAATCAATTAATAATTCCAAAGATAAATGTAATTGAAACAAAAGACTTTTTTTTTTGCAATAAATATGACATCAAGGATTTATCGTTGACACTCGAAGATTATAAACTCGTATCAAATTTCGAGGTTACAACTATATATGAAAAATAGGTTGATATAATCCTTAGCTCTACTTGGTTAGAGATGCTGGGTAGCTTAATATTAAACCCTGAGAAAAAGTTTTGATGTTTTCCAACAAAAAGAAAAAAATAAAATCACATAATGTCTCAGTAAAGTCAGATTCAATATCTACGTCATAAAAACATGATCAGATCTCCAAAATACTACTGTCATACAAACAATAGTCAATACTTGAGATCCAAAAAGAATGTGACAAATTCGTCATAGACAAGGACGCATAAAATTTTCACCTAAAAGCTCATAATCAAAGTTTACTTACCCAGATTAAGAAGATAAAGAGTGATAAGAAGATGGTACAAGACAAGTTAGAACAACTTATCAATAAGGAATCATTGTTAGGTAAAGAGACAATGATTGCACCTATGGAACTACATAAGTCTTCAAATGGAAAAAACCTAATGGTGGATAAAGCAATTAATACAGACCCAGTCAACCTTACAACTCAAAGGGATTCAGTTGATGTAAAGAGGTCTTCACATGTCGAAGTAGAAATAAGCCAGGGCTATGAAGAAGACTCAATTCCAAGTGTTAATCAAGAAGAAGCTACAAGTACATGAAATAAAGATCAAGTTGCAAAGATTTCTTATAGACATCCTAATCAAAAAAATTGATACTTCAACCAATCAATGTATCCACAGAAACAAATGACAAATATGTCAAAAATTATTAGCTCCATTACAAATGATGCTCAAGGTAGAAGTTATCATGGGAGTCAAAATACATCAAATTGTCTACAAGAACCCCATAAAATTCCCATTGTGCAGAAGATCGATTTAAGGTGGGCAGACTCCCTTACAATTCGATGGTTCTACGCAACGCTTAGAATATCCTACCGTTTCAAGTCCTCAACGATCACTAATTCAGGAATAAAGAATAAGGAGATGATATTACAAGCCAAAGCAAGAGATAAGTCTTCCATAAGCATGCTTTGAAGACAAATCATTTTTAAGGGGAAGACAATGTTATGAACATAATATATAATAATAAATATAAATACATTATAATAGTTAATGAATAATTAATGAAGAGACACCTTCCCAATGAAAGGTCATGTCTCTTCATGGAAGGGCACCCAAGCGTGGGTATATAAGACCCTCATTCTTATTGTATCTCATCATATCGTATTCATATACATTATCCTTTATGGATTATAACATGTTGTCTTACCTATATTTAGTATTTAACTGGTGAACAGGGTTGGTTCACCACAGTTGGTAAAACATTTTGGGTTTCCAATTGGGTTTGCATATAACATTTCATCTTGGACAACTACAACTTGGAATTAGAGGTAATATAAAAAATATGGAAATAATCCATTATGTTTTCACGGTCTCATTTTCCTTGAGAGTGGTAAGAAAAGAATGGTTTGCAAAATGCCCATTAACTAGTTGATTGGCATCCTTCTCAGCGAAAGCCATGTCTTTGTTAAGCCTTGATGATACATATGATGAAGCATTTATCCTTCCATGAACAACTTGATATTTTAAAGGGGTTGTCTTTTGAAAAGTTTTACGGCATAGTTGAACATCATGTAGATAAGCTCGAGCACTGGGTACTGGACTATTCAGCACACAATCAAGAAATTGAATAGAGTCTGCATATTATTTAAATGGATCTAAGGAAATTGGAAAACGACCTTTACAACATAGAAATCCAAGATGAAATCAACATGGCCCCCATGAGAAGCTACATTGAAGAATGGTTCCAACACAGAATGGACAACCTCATCCAGGAAGGGCAACAACCGGTCAACATGATTCCACTAACCATCAATGACAACAACAAAAACACATCGGCTTCATAGTAAGTCTATACTGTCATCTTGTTTTCTTTATCAATCCAGTTTAAGTCTATACTGTCATGTTGTTTTCTTTATCAATCCAGTTATTACCTCTTTAAATAGAAAACTGTAACCAAACACTCATAACTTCCAATTTCTTCTTTTAAGGTCTTCCTCTCTACCGCCACACACTTCTTCTTTTGACATATCTAATTCTTGTACTTATTTCTTTTTATGGTCCGCGGGAGCCCCAATCCCAGTCTATATGACAAGCGCATTTAAATTTCTAGAAATATGTAACAAACATTATTAATTTTTGATAAATTTCAAAGAAACCTGATTCGGGAATGCCTTTGTTGCAAGACATTTTTACTATTCTAATGTATGCTTTTTGTTTCAAAGAAAACTAATTCGGGAATGCTAGATTTTTTGTGTTCCGTTGTATGCTAATTTTTTTTGTCAAAGAAAAATAATTCGGGAATGCCTTTGTTGCACGATGTTGTTACTATTCTATCGTATGCTACATTGTCAGTATCAGACATTATTAATTTTTGATAAATTTCAAAGAAAACTAATTTGGGAATACTAAATTTTGCATGCTTACCACATGTACTTCACCTTGCTTCCCACATGTCTGTACTCGGTTGCATTTATTCCCATTCAAACCTAGCAGGGACTACACTGCCATGCAACACTTGTTCATTCTTAGTATTAGATATGTTTTCCATAATTAAAAGTACTTTATCACATAGTAATAGAAAATAAATTAAACTTATGATAGTTATGTATATATTTTTAAGGTGTCAAAACTAAAATAAAATGCATATTTTTGTCTGATATTCTTAAGCCATTTTCCAAAATAGAAAATTTTTAAAAGAAAAATGGTGAATGGTGAAATGTTCATTAGTTCATTTCTACTTGCTTGAAGAAAACATGTGTTT
Source organism: Picea mariana (assembly GCA_032191745.1). Classification (NCBI taxonomy): domain Eukaryota; kingdom Viridiplantae; phylum Streptophyta; class Pinopsida; order Pinales; family Pinaceae; genus Picea; species Picea mariana. Next base: position 162,363 of record JASDQU010011616.1, on the reverse strand, counting down.
TTTAAGAAATAATTAACCAAATCTTCATGCACATAGAATACATAGTGCCACACGTGTCAATTAATAAGGCAAAACCTATAAGTGGATGGTTATCGATTAAAATTATTATAAAAGCAATACTACTATGTATCATAGCTTGGATAATAGGTTAAAAATTAAATTTTGTTTTTATTAAATTAATATTATTATACAATTTAGTGTTAATACAATGAAGTATCATATAGTAATATGTATTTTAGTTTAAATATTTATTTAGAAAATAAAATAAATTTTTTATTAAATCAATATTATCATATAATTTAATATTAATAAATAGGTTTTTTTTTTAAGAAATTGAACATTATATTATATATAATTGGCTACACTACAGCGAACAACAAAATAAAAAAACTATGATACAAAATTTGGGTAGAGTTCCAAGAGGAATATCTCTCTTGCTAGCCTATTTAACATATATGCCATTCTAAAGAACATCCACATGAATTGGCTATAATTTTCTTTTACAAACTAGCCGAACAAAAAAACAATTATGTAGTACATCACTTATCAAATGAGACACTGTCTTGAATCCATGCACTCCACTTTGTTGTGGAGAATCTTCTTCTACCTCCATAGGATCACCTGTAAGGTCCCCTTGGCCATCCTCTGAATTTCCATGACTAGAGACTGTTGAAACTTGGTTAATGGATAATGATTGTATAGGCTATGGAAAAACCAAACTTCTGAGAAATTGACACTCTGCTTCGAGGCTTTCAACTCTCTATGTAAAGAATTGTTCAAAATTTCCAACTTTAATCGTTAATTGTTGAATGGTTGAATGGCTAGCTTCAATGATTTCTTCATGGCGTCTGAGAACTTGTTGAAGCTCTCTCCAGGAAGGATCCATTACTATGTCAAAAACAATACCCCAATTGTTGATGTAACCTAGCCACGCACCTAAATTGCAATTTTTGTTGGAATTATAGGAATGAGTAGAGATATTGGTGAAAAGGTTGACCATCTGTTTTCTGAGTTCTCATTTCAGTGGCTGACCTTGAAAGAACCAATAGAAATAATACCAAATGTGCAACTAGACCAAACCTTCCAGAGAGGGAACCAAAAGACTGGAATAGGATAAGCTACATGATCCCTTGAGATAGAATCATTACCCCCATACTAGAGGCTTGTTACCACAAGGTTCGCACAACAATTGGAAGGAAGCAGATATCCATGGGGAAGATTGGACTGCATATTGAAATCAACTACCTTGCATCTAGATGCTTGTCGGAACAAAGAGCGAGAATGGAGAGAGAACCAAGACCAAGACCCGAGCTCCTAATTATGTATGATATTTTCAAGGATATGATTGTTGCTATAGGAAAAATTGCCAATTGCAAGCCTCCAGTCTATGGACGAACACCTACAAGGACCCTAGAGAAGTAGAGAAAAGGGAATTTAAACCAAGAGGGGGGGAAACCCACAAAAGACAAGAGAATGGAACATAGATACTTTCCGCCACCTTTGACTTTTTCATACCAAAAAACTAAAATTCGAAGAAAATCCTCCAAGGGAATTAACCCAACATCAAATTTAAACCATGCAAATGATAACCCAAGATGTAAAGAATAGGCTACATAATTCAAAACCCGCAGTTTATACCATATTTTTAGGATGAAATTAAAATAAATAAACCATGAAACTATAGAAATACTGGTCTACAGAGAGCTAACATACGACATTGAGTGCAAACCATAAAAAACGCCCTCTAGCATGCTTTGATAAAATGTCCAATCACCACACCAAAACTGATACAAACCACACACGGGTAAGCCACACAGGGTGAAAGCCATAGCACCAACCATTCTCCCAAAGTATTGAGGCTCACACATACTCGCAATTATGAATTCATTAAGTCGAAAGTGTGTGGAGTTTTATGGACAGTCGAAATAATGTAGATACCAAGGTGCCAGCTGCCGCCCATACATAACACTTGGATGAATACCCATAGATTAAGGCATATGGAGGAAATCACAAACCCCATTAAATTAAATTACACCTTCTCCCATATTTATTCCATGCTTAGCACATTCATCTATGAAGTTGTTATGCTCGCGTAGAATGTGAAAGACGTTGTACCCAAAACCAACAAGAAAAGTTATGGTGCGAGATAAAAATCTAGGGATGGATTTAGTCTCAAGTTCGGGTTGATTAATGATAGCTCAAATCACAATCATAGAATCCCCCAATATGATGATCTTTTAGAAACCATTGACCTTGGCAAGATTAAGACCTTGCCACAGGCCGTAAGATTCAACAGAGTTGTTTGTAACATTCCCAAGGCCCCACAAAAACTAAATCAAGGGATTTCCTATGGGATCACAGATTGTCCCCACACTTGCCAACCCTAATATTAATAATTTTTTTATTAATTAAAAATAAAGTATTATCACTTTTTCACCAAGGTCTAAATTATATATATATATATATATATATATATAGCTTTGATAAATAAATGGGAATTACTCGCATTTATGAAACAACACTTTCATAACATATAAAACACATATAAATCATTATTATGATGGTGATAATTAATATCCTCTGAGACCGAATTGGTCTATCGGACCTTAAGAAGGTAAGGGATTACTTGGAATTCTTTAGAATTTTATTTTTTTGTCCTAAATTCCTATTTATTATTATCATTTTGGTCTCTATCCCTAACAATAGCTTTTTGATTTCTAATTACTTCTCATTTTCCTTTCTTCTTGGTTTCTTTTACCCTTTGAACTTCCATCCTTAATTCAGATTGGTCTTCTGGAATGTGGTTTTACTTTGACATGAATCAACCTATCTTTATGTTTGATTATTTTTTCCAGTCTTTTTGCTTCTATGATGAAAGTTATTTTGATTTGTGATTTATTTTTAATTTTTAATTTTATTATTGCTAGTGTGTCCTCATTTTGTTGTTCTTTATACCCAAAATTATGAGGTTCAAGGCTCTTTTGTTACACTCATGATCCAACTCAATTAACTTATTCATTTCCTCTTTGATAGGTTTGATATCTAATTTATTTTCCAAACTAATTAGGGCCAAATTGTTAGTTAGTATTTCTTCTAGCTCTTTAATCCTATCTCTCATGCTAATATTTTCTTCCACCTCTACTTTTTGGGTTGATTGTTTTTGTTTTTCCATTTCTTATATTCTAGCCTCCATTTTCTGCAATTGAGTCTCTAACCTTATATTCTATTCTCTATGTGAGTTTCAATATTCTCTTCTAACAATATAAATTTGTTATCAAGCATTGCCTCTAACTCTCTTTGGAGTTTACCTTATCTCTCTACTCTCCTTTTTTTCTAATGATTCTATATGTTCATAAGGACTCTCTATGGTGACTTTGCTAGGCCTAGCCTTAACAAGTTGTGGTTTTGGAATATGTGATAAAGTACTCATGTTGAAAAGAAAATAAAATAAGAGAAAGAACTTATGCACTTGATTTACGAAGCTAGGAAAACCAATCTTCAAATTCTAAACATCCTCTATGTTCATTCAAATTCACTAAAGTATACCTACATTCCAATTCACCATAAGTGTACCCTTGTTCCAATTCATTCAATAAAAGTATAAAGTTCTATGTTCAAATTCAATTTAAAGTATAAACCCTTCACATTTAACTTCAAGTATAAATTTCCATTCAAATTCACCATAGTACAAACCTCTATTCATATTTACTATGAATTTACCACAAAGTAAAAACCCTTAACTATTGAAAATCACCACACCCATAAACCTCCATTCAAATTTACCACGAAGTAAAAACAATATCACTTAGTTATATTACCAAAAACATTTTTATATAAAAAAAAGGTGCATTTTCCAAATTATTTGTTATTTTAATATTAGCATATCTTCTAAAGGGGTGAATGTAATGTTGAAGCGAATAATGGGATGCATACATTGTAAGAAAGAGTTTGCAGAGTTATTAAGTCCATGCTAAAGTTGTATAAGAAGATCTCATCTTCATTTATTTGTGTTCAGTGGTTTTAAGAAGATATCATCTTAGTTTATTTGTGTTCAGTGGTTTTAAAATTGAATTGATTTGGAAAAAAATATAAATATAGATATTATTGGTGGAAATAAATCATTTAGAAAAAAATATAAATGTAAATATGATTGATGGAAATGGAAATATGAGTAAAATGATGATGATAATGGTGATTAATATCATTTAAATTAAGTGATTTATTAAAATTTAAAAAGAAAAGAGATTACTTTGATTTTTTTTTAAAATGTATTTTCATATTTAAAAAATATTGAAAAAAACGTTTCCAGGATCACCATAATGTTAATAACTTAAAAAATTAAAAATATCTATATTATAACAAATAATTTTATTTTTTTAAATGAATTTTTTTTCTTTATTAATCATTTAAAATAAAAAAATTTAAATAAATATAATATAACATTGTATATGGAGTTGCAGCATCACTTTGAATATATTAGTTGTTTTATTCAAAATTGTTCTAAAAGTTAAAATTTTGGAACGTTTAATATCATATTATGATTACTATTATAAATATTCAGCCGAACCGACACCAAGAATGAATTAAGTATATGTGGTGCTAATTGTGTTCAAATTGATGTAACCAATAACTATTTATTTTTAATATTACTTATGGAATCTTCCATATTGACGGTATCCGTTGTGGACATAGACTCCAGCTATACATTTTATTAATATGTGATTAACTAAAATATTTTTTTAAAGTCGGTCTAAATAAATTGTATTATATTATAAGATTTTTATACAAATGTTTTCTTCATTTATTATGGATTACAATTTTTTTATTAAAAATATTTAAGTTGTATTTATGTTTTTATTAAAAATATTTAAGTTGTATTTATGTTTATTATTTATTATATAGTTTAATTATTAATTTAGTAAAATTTATAGTGTAACTAAGACTTACTTCATTAATTAAATGTATTCTAAAATAAATACTCATTGTGTGTTATGATTGTGATGTTAATTAATTTAAGTTATATTAAATTATTATTATATAATTTAACATTAATTAAATTTAATTGAGTGGGAAAGTGAAATGTTGTTATTCTTTAATTAAAATTAAAATTTTTAAAAGCATGATCATTCTTTACCAGATAAAAGATAGAAAAAATATACCAATGAAAAAATTACACCAATACAATATATAATTTAATTAAAATTAAATATAAACTTTAAATAATTTTAAAAAATAAATATTTACTATACTTAATCAAAAATATTTTCATAAGTAATTTTCAAATACACGTTCTTTCTTTGTTCAACGACAAACAAACGAATCATTTAATATAATTTGAACGACAAACAAACAAACAAACACCTACACACCGCCTCTTCTGCACTTAGTTTAAACGTATTTTGTTGATATAAAACAAACAAAGATATTTTATTGTATTATTTGATGTTAAAAAAATTAAAAATATTTTTCTATCTTTCCATATATATGGTTTTATATATTAATTTGATGTTTCGTTTCATCTTGATCTTAAAAATAAATTTTTATTATTATTAAAAAATAGAATATATAAAACCATTTATTTATTATGTATCAATATGTAATTAAAAAGATAAAATAATTATATAATCTTTAAATAAAACTATTAACTTGAAGATAAATATTATCATAAATTTCAAAAGATTGATCATGGAAAACTAATTTGATTATCTTTTTAAGATAAGAAGATTGAGTTTCACGAGTGAGTGATTTGATTATGTTTTACTAATATTTAAGGAGTAAATTATAAATATAGTTGTTTAATTAAATTATTTTGAATATTTTTTAAATTATATATATATAGTTTCAAGAGGTGTAGATAAGTTGACGATACACACTGTATTGTTAAGTCACTCCGTGTTGGTTTGTATTGTTAAGTCACTCTTTGTTGGTTCAAACCTTGCCTAGCATGTGTGTTGTTCTTGGGGGATGTGTGGTGCACTTGGAGGTTATAGTGGTAGTAGTGAGTTGTCGATTCTGTCAGTAAAAAAAATATATTTTAGTAAATAATTTGATATGCTATCTTCTTTACTACTAAATTACAATTTTATTAGTATAAGTTGTATTTATTAATGTCACTTATTTTATAGAGTAACACGTATAGGAGGCATGATCTTTGATCTTCAAATAAATGTAGAAATAAGACTACACATGGGACTAGGAATTTCCACTAATAATTAGGGAGAGACATTAGCTGCATACAAAGGATTCCAAGCTCTCAAGGACAATCGAGTAAGGGAAACAATGGTAGTGGGGGATTTGTCCATAATTATTTGACTTCTTTGTCATTCATCATCATCTCAAAACCCTCGTCTTTCTTGTCTCATATGTCCCATTAAGGATGAAGCA
>JASDQU010011616.1:107215-127052 GCA_032191745.1 Picea mariana | reverse complement strand
ACCTAGAGGATGAAAGTATAAATAATATAGCAATGGTCTCTTGTAGATCATCCTTTTTGTGGATCAATGGAGAGCTTCTTGTGAGAATATCTTTTGGAGTATTGATGGAGAGCTTCTTGTGAGAGATTATTGAGCATTTTTGGTGTGGAACACTTGAGAATATTGAATATCTATATGTGTTTGAGGTAACCAAGGATATCTAAGCCGAAATTCTGAGGAAAGGTGAAGAAAAGAAGGTCGAAATGCAAGGAAGGATAAATTATTTTGATGGTGCTTTCTAATGTATGTTATTTACAGGTCATCTCACCATTTTCACTATAAATTTTTTTCTATAATGATTCAGACCATGCAATTGCCATGAAATTGATAAAACATACCCAAGTATCTGTGGTAAAAAATTCAGTTTGTGGGTCGTTGTATTTTGGGAGTTACAATTTGTGGAAAATAGGGTTTGTGGCTAGTCCTGAAACTAGTCAAAAACAGGTGTTTCAGGTAAAAACGTCATAACAAATCCAAATTCAGTGAGACCAAATGTGTTGGTTAGGTTACAGGATTTAGTATGTTTTCTAATAGTTTCATATCAATTCAATGAATATTTTGTGTGGGCCACACTCTACAAGGTCGCTCTCTAGAATACGCCAGAATTTAGCAAGGTATGCCATTTTTTCTATAACGCCTTTTTTGAGAGGTTCCAAGTAGTTCCACCTAAAGGAATTGCATAAAACACACTGAAGAACATTGTGTATCAGTTTTATATCTTTATTCATTACAGGTACAAAGTTATGATTATTTCAAGTTGGGGTTGTTGACTAATCCAAAACTAGTCATGGTTGAGACAAGCAGTTGATGAGTTGGCACATACATGAGGTGTATATTTGATTATGTTGGTACATATTGATGAGTCATTGTTGATGATTATTTGACACATGATTGGTATATACTTGGTACATGGTTGGATGCACTTGTTTATGGTACAGGTTGATTACAGGTTGTTTTGCACAGGTTGGTGCATGGTTGATGCACTTGTTTATGTTGACAGATTGATATATGTTGAGGATTGTTTCCTCATCTCAGTTGGTGCTGAGAATGTAAGCCAAGTCTTGAATATAGAGCTGGTGCTCTTTTAGAGTTGTACTCTATTCAATTGTTGCTGAAAAATCCCCAGATTGAAGTCCATAATAAAAAGAAAAATTGTACATACATCTTGTGTTCTTTGTGTTCCTTGTGGAGATGATTTGTTGATGATATGTTGCTGATATGTATTCACATCTAACTGATTATAAATGACAACAATGAGTAATGAGAAAATGTTGAATGTTAACTAAGGAATTTTTGTGTAAGAGGGAAGTTTTGGGAAAAAGATCCCCACACTCATTCACCCCCCCCTCTAAGTGTGGTAGGTGTGTCCAACACACTCCTTCTAAAAGGATTTCTTGTATTTGTTTTTCTGAGGAAGGAAAGGTTTAGAAGGAAATTTATTCTTCAGGATTGAATACTCCATGTCTTGTGCTCTAATGATAACATCATGTATAGACGTTGGTTTGAAGGCATTAATCCAACCATGCAGGGGCTCATATAGTCCTTCAATGAAAAGAATAATCATCATGTGCTTTGACACATCCATCACCATGACCGCAATCCTATGAAACTATGATATGTAAGAATCAACTGTTCCAATATTCTTGAGTTGTGCATGCTCTCTGAAATGGAAATATGGGTTCTTCTTATCAAATCGGTCAATAAGCCTCTATGTGAAGTGTTGGATTACTGAGAGGGGGGGTGAATAAGTAATATAGAAATTTAATCCTTTTTCACCATAAAATGAAAGTGTTATATCAATGTAGCATTATCATCCAATAGTTACAGAGTAAATAACAATGAATAAATGAGCAATCACACACATACACAGTACACCAGTGTTTTACGTGGAAACCCAAAGCGGGAGAAAACCACGTAATGATTTTTCTTATATGTCTTTAAGAATTACATTCATTGGACACACCAACTTCCTTGGTTTTCCAGCTGCAACTAGAAGGAGGCTCCAACCCCATAGTTTCTCAGGCTACAACCTGAATGAAGCTCCAACTCCCCAATTCTCTGGCTACAACCAAAAGGAGGATACAACCCCCTATGTTCTCTGGATACAACTGGAAGGTGGCTACAACCACATGTCATTTCCCCGTCCAACCGCTCTGACGTAGAATTAGAATGATGGAACCACTGTCACACTATCACTGTGAGATATACTATTGCAAACATGTACCAATAAACTTGCACCAAACAACCTCTACCAATAACCTGAACCATGCATCGACCTGTACCTCAACTTGTAATCAACCTGTACCATAAACAAGTGCATCAACCATGCACCAACCTATAACTAAATCTGTAATCAACCTATACCATAAACAAGTGCATAAATCATCCACCAACCTGTACCATGAACAAGTGCTTCAACCATGCACCAACCTGTACCAAACAACCTATAATCAACCTGTACCATAAACAACTACATCAACCATGCACCAACCTATACCTCAACCTGTACCATGAACAAGTGCATCAACCATGCACCAAACCTATACAAATAACTTGTCACAACAACCTGTCCAAACAACCTATCACAACAACTTGTCTCATCAATCTTATCAACCAAATCAGATCTACTCACCAAGATCAATCACCAAGACAACTCTCAAAGATGTGCATCAACCAAGCATAAAACAACAACTCATAATCATCACCAAGATAAGTATATACCTCTAATAATATACCAAGAAAATTATGCTACATCATTCATAAACCATGTGTCAACAATACTACTAACACGTGCCTCCAACCATGTACCAAGTATGTACCAATCATGTATCAACTCCTCATCAAGATGTACCAACATCATCAACTATACACCTCATGTATGTGCCAAATAATCAACTACTTGTCTCAACCATGTACCCAACATGTACCTCAACCAAAATCTCTCGTCAATTTCATCATACAAATCTGATTTGTAACTCTGTAATAGACCTCGTGTATAAGATCACATACCTTGTTGAATTCTGGCTTATTCTAGAGAGTGAACTTGTAGAGCGTGCCCCACACAGAATATTTGTTGTATGTATATGAAAATTGTACACAGAATACTACAGACTGTACTCTAACCAATACATTTGGTATTACTGAATTTGGATCTGTTATGAATAATTTATGACGTTTTTACTCGAAACACTTGTTTTAGACTAGTTTCGGGACTAGCCACAAACTCTATTTTCTACGGCGTGTAACTCCAAAAATACAACGACCCACAAGTTGAAATTTATATCATAGATACTTGGATATGTTTCCTCAATGTCCTCCCAATTTCATGGTCTGAATCATTATATAAAAAAAAGTTATTGTGAAAATGGTGAGATGACCTGTAAATAACATACCTTAGAAAGCATCATCAAAATAATTTATCCTCCCTTGAATTTCAGTCTTGTTTACTTCACCTTCCCTCTGAAATTTGGCTTAGATATCCTTTGGTTACCTCAATCACTTGTAGATATTAAATATGCTCAAGTGTGATTAAAATGAGAGAGACTTGCCTCTTATTTATACTTTCATGTAGCTTCCTCAAGGGGTTACCCTTTAACTATCTTAACCCACTTTCCTTATTTTAGCATTAACCCATTTCTAACCACTTGTCAACTTAGTAATTTCTCCATTAACTTTATTATTTAAATAATTTATTTTGTATTCACTTTGATTTATAGTACACTCATTACTTCACTTTATTATTTACCTTCTAAAATCTCTTAAATCACTTTAACTACTTTGACCTTTTGGGGCTTTTAGATTACTCATGAGGGTTCTCCAACTTCAAATGGCCATAACTCTCTAACCGTGAGGAGTTATGTGACATTCCACATACCACTGAAAATGACATGACATGTACTATCCATATAGAATATTTTTACCTGCAAATATATCACAACTCATACCATTATCCATCAAGCAAACTTGGGTCCATTACCCAAACCTTTCTCCAACTTCACATGGCCATAACTCTCTGACCATGAGGAGTTATGTGATGTTCCACATACCACCAGAAATGGAATGAAATGTAATATCCATATGGAATAGTCTTACCTACAAATATATCAAAACTGATACCATTATACATCAAACAAACTTGGGTCCATTACCCAAACCATCGTGCTACCAGAATTCGCTACCAGAATTTCTTTAAGGGTTGACATGAATGAAAACCAACCCAATTAATCAACATGAAGTGTAAGTATGAGGTAATACTAGCATTCCCCAACATGACTAGCCCATGGTACCACCACTCTTGGGCCTCTCCATCCAAATTCAATGTAACATATCTGATGGCCTCTATCTCCAACATAGGATTGAGTTGGAAATATGTGTCCAACTTCTGAAACCAAGCTCTGGAAGTGCATTTGTATGAGCCATAAAAGTAAGGGATAGATAATTTCTCAACATTCCACTGAAGCTCCCAATTCTGTGGGCCCCTATTGTAATCACTCGATCAATTTCTTGTACTTAATGGTACAAAAATCCTGTAAGGACATAGCTGTATGAAATTCCTCACCAAGAGCCCGATACTCCCTTGAATAATATGTAAATCATTTACCTTGTCCTTTTTGTCCTAGATTTCAAGCATGTTGTCCTTCCAAGAATTGAGGTAAGAGAGGTATAGGAGTCACTCTACTAGTCATCCGAGTGTTATTCACTAATATATATGGGGTCAAAACTCGACAAAATATTACGACGATATGAGTTAAATTAATCGTACGGTCACAAATTACTACAATTTCAATCATTTTTTTTGGCGCTCCCCAATGCTTGTCGTACTTTCAATGAACGTCATCCTATGTTTCTATTGCAATGCTAGGGAGCCCATATTTTGACAAAAGTTATAGTTCTTGTCACCAAGGTATGGTTGTCGATATAATGACGCAAGTTTGATCTTTCTTCGATCTATAGACAAGAGTTCAAACATACGTCGCTATATCGATGACAATGCAAACGTTGGTCCATATACCAACTTAAATGAAAAAGTGTTTTGATATACCGACGATGTTGCACTTTGACTTAGTCAATTTTGACATGGTAAACGATCATCAAAAGTTTAAAATTTCGTCGATATACCGACGACGTTTGTGGGTCTTTAAAAGACCAAATAGCCATTTGAAAGTGCTTAATGGTCATTGAATTAGTCAGGTTTGACGTGGTCAACTATCGTCAAAAGTTCGACGGAAGTTAGATATTTTGACAATTTTGTTGTAGGTGTGACATCTATAAAAGCTTAATTGGTTGGTCATTATTCAACGCAAGTAATAGTCTCTTTTCTATGACCTGCGCCTTGTTTCACATCAAATTCTTGATTTATATAGCTTGGATTTTGGACGTACTATGAAGGTTAAATTATAAATCTTTAATATCTCTTTGTGTTGTTTTAAATACTCATTATGACACAACCCATCTTAGGCCACCCTATTTTTTGTGGGGAAAGAAGTTTAATTTCTCTAGGAAATAGGTATAAACATGTCTACTCAATTCCTTATATATATATTTTTAAGTAAAAAAGGTTTGGATCCTATTGCATTACCATTCAAAATGTACATATATGCTTGGTCTTCCAGCTGTCCCGCCAAGTTAACGGAAACCAGAACAACTGGAATCCTATACTGCCTATGTCAAAAAATGGGAGGCCATCTGTCCCGCCCATAGGAAACTAGGATAGGTGGCAACCCTCGGTCTGAAAATTCACTCATAGTCTTTGAATTGCAGTGGAATTGAACCCTAACAGTTATAGAGCCAGAGCTCCATCTAAAACTATGATTCTAACTAGAAGCATCAACTTAAACAGTTACCCGGTGGTCGCTGAAGTGTCCATGTTAACATCTTCTTCCTACTTTCCCTCTTTGGCTGGAAGCACAAAGGGTTTTGCACAAGTCGGGCACCTTTGTCTCGCTGGCGTGTTAGAGTAGGCATCATAAAGAATGTCGATGCGTTGGTTGATTAGGATGGCCCAGTGAATTTGGTCCGCTACTTGGCTTTGCAAGTCAAACACCAGCTCCAAGTGCTCCAGGTGGAAGAATGGCGGTTGGACATGCCACCCATACTACATGATGGATAGGGGATGTGGCATGGGATCCATGCCACCCTCCCTCACCCATCCACCCTCCTTTGTTTCACCACCTGGAATGGTATCCTCTGCCTTGCCTGTCTCATTCCCCATGGCCTCCTCCAGTACCTTTGGCTGGTCATGTTCTTCCTTAGCATGCACGTCGACTGTGCCCAAGGAGAGTTGACCTACGCGCACTATCTTCTGCATTTCCAGTGCCTCCAGGGTCTCTTCGTCAATTTAGCAAGTGGGAATCTCCTCCATCTCGTTGAACTCTCTATGGCGGCTTTGTTGTGCCCCTATGGTCTCCATGGTGACCTCCCCTAAAAAGAAGATAGGTGGATTCCAATTGTCGAGTACAGTAAAGAGGAGATGTTCCAGAGGAAACTAAATTGGTTCCTTCAAAAAAAATTCCTCCACATAAGCCATGGGAGCAGTCCTTGGCTTTCTATCTTTGTGGACAAGATGAGTTCTAGAAATGTAAAGTGATCTTTCGAACCTCTTTTGTCTCTTCCGGCGAGCATCAAAGGCATACCAAGTAGTGCCCCTGTGGGGCTTACCTCTTTCACGTGGTATGGGAATGAGAAGAGAAATGACCACAGTGCCAATGGTGTTGTTGTAACTATGCCCAGGCTCAGACTGGTTTGACTGGTGCGGGATGAAATTGAAATTGGATAAGCCATGGCCAAATTCGGTGTTTTCCTTGAGGACGGACATGACGACCTTGTCCATTAAGGCTCCCTCCTTAATGATCTATGCAGCTGGTCTGTTCACGCGCGTGGGAGAACTCATTCCATGGGCCTGGCTATGCGAGCTTACTCCCATCCTTAATGGTGAGGGGATGGGAGCCGACATGCCATATTTATGGCTCGGCCTGCCTCCTGACCGCGTGGCCTAGCTGTAAAACGTGGCATCCCATCCGGGGTCAGAAAGTCCCTATCAACAATGGCTTGACAACGGGTTGAGAGATCTGTATATTTAGAAGTTTGAGCCTCACAGAAGATGTATTCCATCTCAGTTGCTACCCCCTCATTCTCTAGGTAGTCTGCAACTTTATTTGCTTCCCTTTTCACATGAGATGGTATGATGGTGAGATAGGGGTTGTGAAGGGATACAAAATACTCCAACAGTCCTGAAAGTCTCCATCTGGGAGAAATTTTCAACGGCTTTTCCCCATGCAGAATTTTGGTTATTAACTGGATGATGATCTGAGAGTCCCCTTCCAAAGTGATTTTGTGGAAGTGGTTATCAATTGCTGCTTGCAGGCCACGTAAGAGACTTGTGAGCTCAACCACGTTGTTGGTGTTTTGCCCTATGAAGCCTGCTACAAGGTATAGGATTTCACCGTTTGAGTTTCTGAGAGTATCCCTAAAGAGAGCTGGTCCAGGATTCCCTTTGGAGGCCCCATCAAAGTTTATCTTAATAAATCCTATTGGAGGAGGGGACCAGGTGGTCGGACTGCCAGGTTGGTGATTGGTAACATTCACCTCGGGATGATTGCTCAAGTTGAGCTCCCAATTTTGGAAAATGCATTGCTCATCCGACTTGCATTTTAATTCTTCCAGTGTCAAAGGTTTGCTTATGATCAATTCTTTGATTAGCATGGCTATTCTTTCCTAAGTTAGATTGGGTGTGGAGGCCTTGGAGTGGAAGATTATTTTATTTCGTTATTTCCAGATTTGCCAGAGAGTGAAGCCTGGGATGATTTGCCAGATACGAGCAAGAATAGGGCTTTTGTAGGAGATCGAGTCCCAGTTTTCTAAGGTGTCTCTGATGTTTTTCTTGTTCCTGTTCGACCTGTGCATTGCTTTAGATTCCTAGTCCCAGATCCATTGGCTATAGTGACAGTTATTGAAGAGATGCTCCATCATTTCCTCTTGTTGCCAACATAAGGTGCAGATTGAGGGTTCGATGAAGCCCCTTTTCCTAAGGTTGTCCCAAGTGAGGACACGGTTATGAAATGTGAGCCATAGGAATGTGGACACCTTGGGCTAGAGTGCAGGGCTCCAAACCTTGTTCCAGATAGTCTCCTTATCATAATTTTGGTAATTGCCTTGCAGATAGTGAGCCTCTTTGACTGAGAAGTTACTCGTATTTGAGTAACCCCATCTGAGAATGTTCGGACCTTCTCGAGTGGGGATTTTTCTGTGACTTGCACAGTGTTTCCAGGCCTGTAGGTCCAAGTTCTCTAGGAGTTGTATCTCCCCGGTAGTAGTTTTCCATTGTCACCAAGGCAGGCTTTGGTCTGTGGTTCTCCAAAGATCTTTCACCCTTCGAAAGGTATACTGGTGTAGCACCTGCCTGAGGGGGTTGAGAACTTCTCAATCGCTCAGAGGCGCTTGTTGTTGCCATGGTTCCTGCCAAAAAAGTGCACTTTCCCCATTCCTGATTTCCCAGAAAGCATATTTCTAAACTAACTCTCTATTTTGCCATGCTGTGTTCCAGATATTAGAGCCTTGTATTTGGTCATTGTGTCTGATTAGTTGGTCTGCTTGAATGTTGGGAGCATATTTATGTTTCCATATTCACGCCCATAAGGCTGTGGAGTCCTTTAGCCATCTCTACCACATTTTGGCTCCCATAACTTGATTGAGCTTTCCCGGGTCACGGAGTCCCAATCCTCCTAGAGCCTTGGGCTTGCACAACTTGTCCCATCCAACTAGAGCCCATTTCTTGTTAGGTTGATGCTCATGCCATAATAAGCCTCTCTAGATATTTCTAATGGCTCTAATGACCGATTTAGGCACTGCCAGGGCTGTGAAGAGGTAGGTTGGAAAATTTTGTAGGACTGACTTGAGAAGCACCAATCTGGCCGCAATGTTGAGGGGTCTAAAGGTCCAGTTGTTGAGCCTATTAGAGATGGAAAGAAGCAGTTTTTCCCAAGAAATAGAGCGTGTTGATGCTCCAGTAAGGGGGATGCCCAGGTAGTTGGATGGAAGGGAGCTCTTGGGTATGCCCAAGAGTCGCCAAATATGTTTCTGGACCGCTATAGGAGTGTTAAAGAAGTAGATTTTGGACTTGTCGAGGTTGAGGGCCATGCCTAAGGCTTCCACAAAATCAGAGAGAATGAAGTTTAGCTTGTTGGCCTCTCCTATGGTGGGGGTGTTCATGAGGAGGGTGTCATAAAAAAATTGGCTATGCGAGGGTGTCGACTGGATGTTATGCAAGGGTAGGCCTTTAAGGGAGCCTTCCAAGACCGCAGTCTTGATATAACATCCTAGCCCTTCCGCCATGAGTACAAAGAGAAAAGGTGAAATGTGGTCTCCTTGCTTGATGCCCCTAGAAGAAGAGAAGGGTTGGGAAGGCACACCATTTACAAGAATGGAGAAGAAGGCTGAAGAGGTGAGATTTAAGATCCAGTTTACCCACTGGTGGTCAAACCCAAAAGCTTCTAGCATGTAGTGAAGGTACTGCCAGCTGACTCTATCAAAAGCTTTTGAAAGGTCAAGTTTGATGAGCATACCTGGGGTTTTGGTCGTCTTGAGAGAATGTATGACCTCGTGAGCAAGGAGGACACTGTCCATGATTTGTCGTCCTTCTACATACCCATCTTGTTCGCTGGATATGACAAAAGGAAAGATTGGCTTGAGACGCGTTTCTATCACCTTTGTAATGATTTTGTAGATGACGTTGCAAAGGGAAATTGGTATGTACTGCTTGGGATGAGTGACCCGCTCCTCTTTCGGTATGAGAGTAAGAAATGTGGCATTGAGGGCAGAGAGGACTTGGCCTGAGGTTCAAGATTCTTCTACTACCTGCCAAATGTCCTCCCTGATTAAATCCCAGCAGTGGTGGAAGAAGTTAGTTGTGAAGCCATTTGGGCTTGACGCTTTTCCTAGGGGAATTCATTTAACTTCCTGGTCCACTTCTTCTTGTGTGATGGGTCTCATCAAGGCGTCATTATGTTCCCGAGTCACAAGAGGGGGTATGTGTCGGGTTACCCTTCAGATCACTTCCTCTTTGTCCTCATTGGTCTCCATGAGAAGTTCTTTGTAACAAGTGTTTAATTATTCAACTATTTGGGTGTGTTCCCTGATTGGATTTCCTTGGGCGTCCTCTAGATGTGTTATCTGATTGATGTATCGGTGGTGCACCATGGATCAATGGAAGAATTTTGTGTTCCTCTCACCCTCTTTGAGCCATTGGACTTTGGATTTCTAGCGCCACATAATTTACTCTTTCTTTTTCCTTTCCTCTAACTCCTCTTGAAGATCCTCTTCTTATTTCATTAAGGCCATGGTTCTGGTCCCTGATATGAATATTTTCTACAGCTCTGCTAATCTATTTTCAATATGCTGCATACTTTGGAATATGTTTCCAAAGTTGTGTTTATTACATAGCTTTAGCGAGTTTTTGAAGTTTTTAAGGTGCTTCTAGAATTTGTACATGCAGGTACCATGATCTATCTCTGCCTGTGCCCACCAAGACTTTGCAAGTTGATGGAAGTTAGGGTGTGATAGCCAAAATTTCTCAAATTGGAAGGGTTTGTATTTGGGAGTTGCCCCTGTATCTAGGCAAAAGGCAATGAGCCAATGGTCCGATCCTACCTTTGAGAGAATGAGGCTTTCCATGGCAGGATCCCTTTCTATTAGTTCTTCAGCTACAAGGAAGCGATCAAGACAACATGCCACCTGCTGGTGTCCCGACCTGCAATTGGACCAGGTGAAAGTTTCATTGCGATTTTCAATATCTACTAGATTTAGCTGGTTTATGAGGGTTTTGAACTTACTGTTGTCTTTCTCTAGGCATTTACTTCCTCCCGATTTCTCTTCCAGCATCAAGATCATGTTGAATTCACCCCCTAGAATCCATTTGGGCATGCTTAGCAGGGTTTTGATGTGAACAATCCATTTGATGAGGCTGTTTTTGTCCAGCTAGCTCTGAGGTCCATAAACATTTGTGATATCACCTTCCTGAGTTGACCCTGTGACCGTGAAGTGGGACATAATCATGCCTACAGTGGATAAGGGTCTTCTTAGGGTGACAGTGTTAGGGTTCACAAAATAGCTAGTCCCCTAGATGCGCCTGCAGAGTCAATGTGTATGAAGTCTCACCCACGCCAACTACGTTGGAAGATAGTTTATGCTTTTGTTGCCGTACATTTTGTCTCCTGTAGCAGAAGGATATCTGGATTTTATTCTCTGATCCAGTCTCGGAGGATCCTTTGTTTGGATCTACCGTTGAGTCCTCTGATGTTCCAAGTGATGATCTTCATCATAATGATTGTGGAGTTGGGTGGAGGTATCCCTTCGAGAGCATTTGGATCTGCCTCGAGTTGAGCATGAGATTTCCTGCCTCCTTAATAAGCTGTTGGGATGATTTTCGTCCTCTTCTTTTGGTTTTCTGTGGAATTCACTTTGAATCTGAGCTTGGATCTGTGACTATACCCAGCCTTGCTATGGATCCAGTTGTGGCATCTATAAAGACTTTATGGACTTTGCGAATTTTCTCTTGAGGGAGGGCTTGCAGATCCTTTTGATTGAGGGCTTCCTCAAGTTTCTCAAGATCGATGTCTGCTAGATCGTGACCATCCAGTTGTATCTGGATGTCCCCATCTGCCCTTCCTGCTCTTCTGGGTTAGCCTCTTTATTTTGTACAGCAAAGGGTGTAGCTTGAATTTTCCCTTTCTCTTGGTGTTTCGCTTTGTGAGGATCTTGGATTTCCTCATCTACTAACAGCTGGTTCAAGATCTCATAAGAGTTTTTCATTAAGATTTTGGGGCTAGGATCTGGATATTTCTTCCTTAGGGGTTCTTTTTTCTGCCTGTAACCGTGGTGAATCCATCTTTCTGCTTGTTGTATCCAGTCTTGGGTGCTTGGACATTCAGTGGGAAATCCCTGAAGAGGTGTCCATGTTCATGGCATTTCCTACAGCGGAAGGGTATGTGCTCGTAATCAAGCATTTATTGCCAATCATCATCTTGATATTCCAGAGTGACAGATCCAGGGAGATCTTTGGAGATATCCATGTACACACAGATTTGGGCATATGAAGTGTAATTTCTTTTCTTTGTAGCATCATATGTTTTGACATAACGCCCACTGTGTTCCCTATTCCCATGAGAATTTCTTCCAGCCAGAACTCATGGGGCAAAGATTATAGTCTGATCCATACTGGAGCCATTGTAAAGTCTTTGTTTTCCAGGCTGAAACGATCCATCCAGAAGCACAGAAATAGCCTAGTCAAGTTGTAGAAGTATGGCCTATTATCAAATATTTTGTCCTTGTCTTCTATATTGTAAAGGATGATTGTGAAGAAGCCTTTGGAGCTGAGATGTATCTCATAATCTCCTTTAGGGTTCCACTAGTCTTTAATCCATCGAGTTAGGTCATGCTCAGATGGCCATAGTCCTAAGAACTTACCTATGAGGGCATGCTCTCACATGAACTGTGTCTGTTCACCCACACTTTTGGATCTTATGAGATACCTGGGGGGTTTGTTGGATTTTGGAATGCATTTACCAGGCTCCCATCCATGAGATGCCTTTGGATGGGACGTGTTGGGTTCCACATCCATCTCTTTCCTTAGCCCTTGTTCTCTTGCAAGGAGTTGGTCACGAAGCTGCGGCGACGGCTCAAAGGAGGGTTGCTTAACTCTTATTCCTGCCCTGTCATTAGCGGTTACATTCTTGTACGAGGGGGGTCCCCCCCCCTTCCAGACTCATTCTGGTTGATCAGTTCCCAAATGTGGTCTGTACCAGTCTGTGTCAGGCGTCAGGTTCAACGACAGAATGTATAGGACATGTCGCAGGTTTGCAGAGGGAGCGTTGCAGAGCGCTAGGGTGTAAATATTAGTTCCAATTCTTATAGTGAAGCTTTGAAGCTTATGTGGTAAAAATGTATATATTTATATGGTTAATTTTGATATCTTGAGTAATTGTTGACTAGTACTCTTATAAACATTTAGTAAATCAATGAAGACAATGGATTAATTAACTCTAGATGTACAAATGGGGTCAATATTCGAGGACATTTGTACTTTAAGAAAATATTCGTATATTGTACTTATATATTGCATCTTTAGTGATTTTTTTTGTAATTGGAAATCCCAATGGTGCCAAATAATAATAACAACATTAAGCATCATGAATAACATGAAAGGAATATTGCTAGGTTAAAGGAGACATTGGAGGAAAAGGGTAATGTGAAACTTGAATGCCCTTACAATAAATGCAGGGGCATTAACAAAAGAAGATTTTTATTTAACATAATTAAGACACATTGTTGGAGATATGGGAACATTGAAGGGGGGTTCTTGTATTGTCCCATGGTAAGTTATTCAATATTTTTATATATTGTACTCTTTGTATTGGCTATATTTATAAAAATTTCTTTCGTTTTAACATTTTTTATATACATTACTTTTATTGATTAATGTTAGTAATTGTAAAGAAAAATCCTCCTAGGTGTCTGTCGTCCGAGAAATATGCAGTGCCTAGTAGTAGTAGAAATATTATTGTACATGTTGAGGAAGATGGTCGTATGTATATTGAATATCATCATGATCAATTTAATTCTATGGAATTATAATAAGACACCAATAATACTTTTGAGCCATATGATGGGACAAATAGATTGATCCAGGACATCTTTTCTCATGTCGATGAGGATGAAAACTTTGATGATATTCATGATATACCTTTGCTTGAGAAGGCACAACAACCCATTTATGAAGTTTCAAGTACAAATGTTCTCTCATTTATAATTTTTTTGGTGAGCTTGAAGGTATTGAATGGTTTTTCAAACACTTGTCTCACATAAATCTCAAGGTACATAACAATATATTTCGTCACATCTACGTAAAGGTCATTTTTTTTTTTCTCTTTTTTTAGTGTCAATTTATAATGTGTAATATATTAAGGATGCAATATTTATTAGCACTATTATTTAAATTAACTAGTTATTTTTTATGCTATAGATTGTTAGGTGAATTTTTCTTACCATCGTCAAATAATTTACCTCCCTCATACCGAGATTTATCTGTCATTATGAAAGATATTGGAATGGAGCATCAGGCTATTGATGCATTTCCTAATGATAATATTATATATCATGGAAAATATGCATCGAAAACAAAATGTCTATAATGTCAAATCAATAGATATCAAACCGATCAAGTAACAAAAAAGGTGCCTCACAAGGTTCTTCGTCATATTCCGATAATTCCACGTTTGTAACGACTATTTATATATGAAAGCATAACACAGTTTATGGATTACCATGCATTACACATAAGTGAAGATGAGGTTCTTCAAATGCCTGCAAATGCTTCTGCATTTAGGAACATTGAAGAAAGATGACCGATTTTTAAAGAACCCCATAATGTTAGGCTTTCATTGGTAGCTGATGGTTTCAATCCATTTGGTGAGATTAGGTCTATTTACTCAATGTGGCCTATTTTTGTTATAAACAATAAGCTTCCTCCTTGGATGTCAATAAAGAGGGAGCACACAATGTTGGCAATGATTTTTCCAGGTATTTTTTTTACAATATTTGTTTGAATGTAGCACCATTTCATTTGTCTTATTCGTTATTAATGCATTATTTCTTATACATAAACAGGGTATTAATTACGTTTAATTTCAACCAATTAGGTAAGTACCAAGTGAAATATATGAATGTATAGATTTTGTTGGAATATTGGGAGGGGGGTGAATCAATATGAGCACAATGAATACTTTTAATAACAATATAAAACCTCCAATTAACATTCAATATATCATCAACACCATAATTCAATGCATAAACATCACATAAACACAGTACACCAGAATTTTACGTGGAAACCCAATGCGGGAGAAAACCACATAATGCTTTTCTTATTTATCAAATAGTACATTAATTGGAAGCACCAACTTCATATTTCTCCAGCTAAAACTGGAAACCCCCTATCTACAGGCTGCAACCTGAAGAAATCTCCAACTCCCTAATTTACCAGCTCCAATCAGAAGGAGGATACAACCCCTTTTCCTTGCCTCGTCCAACCACCCTAAAATATAAATGTAGACCAAACTATCACTACCTATGCCGTTGTAACTCATAACATGTTGTTGTTGATGTTTCTAATACTTCTGTTGTTGCTACTGATTTTGATATCTCATCAAGATTGCAACCACACATACCTCATACCAATATCCACAAGAGTGTTCTCCAAATCAAATTCTTATGAATCACTAAGACATATATGTTCTTGATTTCTTTAGAATACACACCCTAACATACAGAGGAAGACATACCTTCAACCTATAGCTGACCTGAGTTTTAGATCTCTGATCTTCAACACTTTTTCTTCACAAGTCCGCGACCCATACACTGCTTGCTCGTGGATGTCCATTCTTTTTCCCACTACAGCCCGCGGATGGTCATGCTTCTCCTTCTAAAACTCTCGCATTTTCACAAGGAACCTGTGTCTGTAACTTTTTCTCTATGCACTCGGATCCTGCAAACTTCTTCCCTCACTGGACTTCGCTGACTTCGACTCACTACCTCAGATCTATCTATTAGTATCCACATAAGTGATTTTCCAATTTACTCTTCTCTATGTTTTAATGAGGATCTCATGATGACATGAAAATCACATAGGATCTCATGATGACATGCAACTCACATGCAACTTGTTAACTTCTGTTTATAGTTACTTTAACATGCAACTGACATGCATCTTGTTAACTTATGTTTACAACTACTTTACCTTGACATGCAACTTGTTAACTTCCTATTCAAGGGTTGACATCAATGAAAACCAATATTTTAACAACTAATATTTCAACATATTGAGCCTCTTATTGACGAGATACACAAGTTATGGGATGGAATCACTATGTACGACATCTCTATACCAATAGGGAAAAAACAATTTCAATTTCGTGGAATACTTACATGGGCAATTCATTATGCCCCGAGGCTACCACATTTTTGTGGTATGTAATGTCACACTACTGCGCTTTAATAGTATATAATGTTATGAAAATACTATGCATGTTTCTAATATTTATTCCTTGTTATATAACTAATATTATCTATCACATTAATCCATATCTTGCAGGTCTTCAAACAAAGGGTAAATTTTCATGTCCAATTTGTGGTCCTAGGATGAAATCTCATCGTTCAAGAAGTTTAGGAAAGGAGGTGTTTGATGAGTACATGCACTTCCTCCCTAAGAACCATAGGTATCAAACTACAGAAAAAACATATTTTCAATGGGAAAGAAGAGATTTCAATAAAACCACGAAGATTTACACCTAACCTATGGAAGTTGGCATAGAATAGAAATCATCAAGGTAAGCAATTCGACTATGTATCACACAAAATGCTTTACAATTTCTATTTTCATTGAATTATGTTTACTGTATTTAACAATTGTGATTGTATAATTAATTCATTTAAGTTTCATAAAGGTCGTCAAGGCATTGATGGGCATCTTCCACGAGGAGTGAAAAAATACAACATACAATTCAGTAGGTTTCCCTACTATGAGAACCTACAAATAACTCATTTGTTTGATACAATGCATATAGGGAAGAATGTAACCAAAACGTTATGGAGAATCTTAGATGGAAGGAATGACAAATAAAAAATTGTCAGAATTTGTAGTGACATAAAAGAATCCAATCATGAAATGCATGATTTGATTGATTCAAATAGAAATGTCAGAGATTGAAATCGTCTTCCATGGTTATTTACATAGTAGTAAAGCAATGTTGTAAAAGAGGCTATTCAGAAAATTAAATTTCCCATGAGATTCTCTTCAAATATAAAGAATATCTTAATGAAGAAAGGTGACTTTGGTGGGGTAAAAACTCATGACTGGCATACCTTCATTAAGGTAATTATTTTGGTAGATTTTTGTTTTGGTAATACCTTTTTTTTGAATTTTAATTTTGTTTTTTTTTTCAAAAAAATAATGATTCCTTTTTCATAATTACAGTATGTTCTACCTCTATCACTCCATGATAGCTTTGGCAACAATATAAAACAAGTTATATATGATCTTGGAAAATAAATGAGGTAAGCAAAATGTTTGTTGCAGAACTTGTCATCATGTACTTTTTTACTTTAATTAATGTATATACTTTGTCGTTGAAACCTATGATTTTCTTGTATAATCATGTGTAGGTGGTTGTCATCTAAGTAAATCCATAAAGAATATATAAAATATTGGAGGAGACAAATTCCTAAGCTAATGTGGGAAATGCAAAAGTATCTACCTCCGTCATTTTCAATGCTCAAGAACACTACCTCATACACCAAGTTGAGGAGATTGAAATATGTGGATTTGTACACACAACGTCAATGTGGATGGTGGAGAGGCACTTGAAGTCATTGAAGGCTTTCGTTAGACAAATAACACATCTTGAGGGTTCTATGGTGGAGGGCTATATGGCATATCAATCCTTGGTGTATATTAGTCAGTATCTTCCTAAATTATCAGCAGGAACGAAGGTGCCTCACATTTGGGATGTCAACTCCATCAACAAATTATAAGGGGAGGTCTTGGTCAGGAAAGGTAGAATGAGGAAAGTGAAAGGTAATTATTAGATGGTAGCTGAGATCTATAATAATTTGCTTTATTAATTTTTATCTATATTGTACTTATTTAAATTTTATTCTTCCATCAATTATGAATCTTTATTATTGTTAGTAATTTTTATTTTTATTTTCATACAGTTGGTTGAGAGTGGGATGCACTACATTTATTCATCACAAACAATATTGATTGGATGAAGTTATGGATATATCGATGTAATATACAATGTAATTGTAGGTTATCATGGGAAGGGGTGGCTACATTGCTTAAAGAATCTCATCATAATCAAGATACCAATATTACTCAGAGGGAAATCGATTTAGCATATGGTTTTAAATATAAACAAGAAATAATATATATAATTCACCCACATCATGTTTCAATTATTTTCCATTATATCAATCTAGGTCATGGTGTGTTTTTTTACAATTTTTTACTAAGTCTAAATATGTTTATTCATTGACAATGCATTTTTTATGTGCCAGGCATATTGAAATTGAAACACTACAAGGCTATGTGGTGCAATGGCCATAAATTCTCCATAAAAAAGTTGGATGATAAGAATAAAACCTCTGATAGTGGGATAACTGCAGTCTTTCAGGTCACTAATGTTTCCTCTAGAAGTGACAAGCATCCAAAAATATATGAAAATAGATACTATGGGTATTTGAATGATATAATTGAGTGTGCCTTTAATTCCTTAAGGTTAGTTTTGTTTGATGTCAAATTGTATGGGTTACAGATGAATGAACGTGATCATGAAAGAACTGTTATTGAGAATGCCAATGGATTTACCATGGTTAATATAAGGACATTTGAGCTCGGTACAGAAACTTATGTTCTTCAAGGAAAATGTGAGAAGTTATTTTATTCATAAGTTCCAGGTAAAGCAGGTTGGTTACAGTACATTGTTAGATAAGATCCATGAGGAAGGAATGTAAAGTATAATGTACTAGAAGAATATGATATTGAAGAATAATAAGTTACATAGGAGAATGAGGTATATGCAATGTCAAACAAAGAAGTCGAAGAAGTTCAGCTAGATGTAGATGACAATTACGTTCTCGATGACGATATTGACGATGATATTATGATCGAAAATGAAATTGATGACGATATTGATCTGGCCAATCCTTTCAACATCGATTCTGAACCTGATGATATAGATGTAGACTTGGATGAATAAGAAGATCAATGATATTATCTTCATCATCGTCACCACAATAATTGACGTTGTCGTCATTGTCATCACTATAATCAAAATTTGTCATGGTTGTCATCGTCATCATCGTCGTGGTTGTAGCCATCATCATCGTCGAGGTTGTCATCATTTCCATCGTTATTATTGTCATCATCAACATCATCATGATCATATTCATCCCCATGATTGTCATCATGATCATCGTCATCGTCATCATTTTCATAATGATCATCATCATTGTCATCATTGTCATCATTTCCATCCTCATTGTTAGCGTCATCTCATCATTGTCATTTTCATCATCATTTTCATTGCCATCATCATGGTATTCCATTGTCATAATCATCATCATCCTCAATGTTGACATCATCACATCATTTTCATCATCATCATCATCATCTTCCATTGTCATAATCTTTTTCATCCCCATTGTTAGCATCATCACATCATTTTCATTGTCATCATCATCATCATTGCCATCATCATCGTCTTCCATTTTCATAATCATTGTCATCGTCATCATGGTCATCATCATCGTCATCGTCATGATCATCATCGTCATCAACATTAACCTTGCAACACCGACCGACAATGGTCATGTTGACTACTCCTCTAGGTAAAAAACATAGTCATGATATTTGTATTAATGAAACACTGTGTATATGAATAATAATAACTTATAACCATGCCCCTATAGTGCAACAACGTCTACTGGTACGTCATACTTCTAGAAGTAGTACAATGGTGGAGATGACGCATAGTCATGGAGCATGACAAAAATAGGGTCCAATAGATGAAGGGGATGAAGACCAATGTACGTTTGATGATTTACTGAAGACTCTTATGAAAGATAAGAAACATAAATTAAAGAAGTGAATGTAAATATTTTTAGGACAAAATTTATTTATATTATAAACTATTAGTTGTGTGGTTTTTGTTTAAATTAATATGCATTATTGTGTATGGGGAATTGA
>JASDQU010011616.1:86960-107196 GCA_032191745.1 Picea mariana | reverse complement strand
ATTCACATGGTTGGCCCTGTTTAGTAGAGGATAAATTATTCTTGAAACTAAGAGGAGCTCATTAAGGGATTCTTATTATTCATTTAATGATATTGTTTTAGAGATTATGGAATGTAATTTGATGTGGCATTGTTAGTGTTATTGTGATAAATATTTTTATTGTCATTTTCATCATTGTCATCATCATTGTCATTGTCATCATCAAGATCATCAATTTCATCATCATTTTCTTCCATTTTCATTATCATCATCATGATGAATCGTCATCATCATAAACATTTTCAGCATGATCGTCATCATTTTCATTGTCATCATCATGATCATCAACATTTCCATATTCATCATCATCTTCCATTGTCATCATCACCATCGTCTTCCATTTTCATCATCAACATGGTCATCATCATCATGATAAATATTTTTATCATCATTGTCATCATCATCATTGTCATCATCATTGTCATCATCATTGTCATTGTCACCGCCATCATCATTGTCATTGTCATCATCAAGATCGTCAAAGCCATCATCATTTTCTTCATGCATTGTCATTATCATCATCAACATGATCATTTTCATTGTTAGTGTCATCATCATCATTAATTTCGTTTTCATCATCATTGTCATCATTATCATCATTTTCATCATGATCATCATGATCACCATTGACATCCTTGTCGTAATTGTCAATATTGTCATCATCATTGATGAATCATTTCCATTATCATCGTCATCCATTGTCATTGTCATCATCGTCGTCGGTGTTTTCATTTTCATCACCATAATCAACATTGTCGGCATGATCCTCCTCCTCCTCATCTTCATCATTGTCATTGTCGTCATTATCATAATCATCATCATTTTCATCGTCATTGTCATCATCATCGTCGATGATGGCATCCCTAATCCTTGTAACCACTTTACATCATATTACTATGATCATTTATATCATACCCAACATACTAACCTACAAAACCATATTAGCCTAACCACTTATATCTATAACACCTAATCCCTAACCTTGGTAACTCCTAAGTCCATTAACCCCTTACACCTAATTAAACCCCCTAATTTTTTAACACCTAACCCTTTACCCATAAACCCTATAACCCCAAAAACCTTAATATAAATTGCACTATATATAAAACTTTAATATAAATTGTATTATATATAAAACTTTATTATAAATGGTATTATATATTTGTTATATAATACAATTTATATTATATAATATAAATTGTATAATATATTTGTTATATTATATGGTGTTTTAATAACACATATTTTATAAAACCTGCCAAAATGGAAAACCTACAACAAATAGCAAAACCAAAGAAAACAACAAACAAAACCCTCTCAATAGGAGCAAGACCTGGACATCGAAACATTCTGACTGGCCCGGCCCAACCTCGACTGCAAGATCCAAAATAGGAGACACTGTGAGACAGAGAGCAACAGAGAGTGGCAGAGGACCGACAGTGAGATAGAGGAGTGACAGAGGAGGCCCTAGCTTGAGCGACAGAGGAGACCCCAGACTAGCAATGTCACCGAAATATATAATTTTTTCTAACCCTTTACAAAGGCATCATAGATAATCAATATGGATTGTACTAGAGTATTTTTTAAGAACAATGAAAATCCAAAAGCTGTCTCATTTGAAACCTCCCCTAATTCAAAACCTCTGAAACCAATAATCTAGGGTTCTTCTCAAAGGTAGATTCTAGGCCCACAACCATCAAAATATAACGAAGCAAGGAAGTTTCAAAGGAAAGATGAGCATCAAGATTTCCATAAATATTAGATGTGTGTAAATCCTAGAAAATACCAAGTTCACCTTCATATTGGCATTGTTTTTTAATGTACATTTATGTAGGTTCTAATATTTTATAATTTTGTGTAATCATATCAACTTCAATGTTAATGAAATTATGGCATACAAAGAAACAGTGATTTCTAATTGTAGTTCTTCATTTAGCCATTGATTCATTATAGAAGTTCAAATCTAGCAAATTTCAATAGTGTTATGCCAATTACACTGGAACCATAAAGGACATTGTCCATTCATGCCATATCAACACTGAAAGGGATGAATTCAAATTGTCCTCCCAACTTTCCAATGAGCAGTCTTAGTGTATCCTTTGCTTGAACTCATATTTGACAACCTTGTGATGCTTGTGCCTGAAGGTTACATTTCTCCTCTCATCTATGTGAATCAAATTCCAAAGGTATACTCAATGTAAATTCCAAAACATACGGAATTGTGTGAATCCTAGATCTCTCCTAAATTGATTAATTGTTTTTTTTTTTTTTACAGAAACGGTTATGGAGCTTTATTTAATATCTGGCAGAG
Organism: Picea mariana; assembly: GCA_032191745.1. NCBI lineage: Eukaryota > Viridiplantae > Streptophyta > Pinopsida > Pinales > Pinaceae > Picea > Picea mariana. Next base: position 104,846 of record JASDQU010011616.1, on the reverse strand, counting down.
AGGGCTACCTAACCCTTACATTGCAAAATCAGAGCTACTACTCTGTATTCCATCTTCCAGCTAGAGTGCTTATCCTTACATACAAAATCCAGAATTCTAAATTACGGTGATTCCCAATCATCTGAGCTTAAGCTACTAGTTAACGAAACATTTGTATTCTGCCCACCGAGTGTCTTCCTTACCCAATTTTGGAGGCTGCCTCTATTGTAGCTTCCAAAATATTGCTTATTGCCTTAGTAATCTCTTCAACCTGTTGCTCCAGTTTGCAAAGGCGTTTTCCCAGATCTCCCATAAGGATGGCCGCGTCCTTCAGCCATGTCTGAAGTTCTTCTGTTAGATCCTCCCTTAGTTCCTGCATTTCAAGATTTAGTATTTCCCATTTTCTCTGGTTTGTGGATGCTCTGATACTTTCCAGCTCTGCTTTAATCAATTCAAGTCACTCCTTCAGAGAGAGAGATGGCTTGGAGGCCGACTCCATACCTTTTGCTTCTGAGGTTCTTGTTTCTTCCTTATGCTCAGCAAAATCGCACGTCTGTCTGTGGGGGTGAGTGTTTTCAACGAGAGGGTTCCTTTTAAAGTCTAATGCGCCTGCCTCGTCTCGTGATCCCCCTCGGATTGAAACAGACTCTGAATCTCTGTTTTGAGATTGCGCCTGTCCCACAGAAGCTCTGGTGTCCTTCCGGACTGACGCCTTGCCCACTGAAGAGATATGTCGCGATTGTCTATTAACTTAGGGAGTGGTATGATAAGATGATCCCCCATTGACAGTCAGATGGGAATTGCTTAGAAGAGTACCACAATTTGCCTCCTTGTCAACCTGACCGTTCAAAGATCTCAGCACATGAAAATTTTTATATTCCTTGAGCTGCTCCAGTAGAAGGAGGATCTTCTTGTACAATTGAGCCAAATTTATATCCTTTGGGATCTTTTTGGAGTTCAACGCGTCAACCACCTGTTTTGAATCTCCAAAAATCATAATTTTCTGGATGCCCATCTTTAACACCTGAATGAGACCTTGCTAAAGTGCTAGGAATTCCGCTTGATTGTTAGAGGCATAGCCTAATCCCCAAGAGTAAGACAAGTGAATTGTGCCAGAGGGTTCTAAAATTATGCCCCCCTCCCCCTACCTGACCAGGGTTACCTTTAGAGGCCCCATCGAAGAAGAGACACCACTCGTTGATCAACGATCTCTATTTCAGGAATTCCTATTCCTCCATATGTATCTCCCAGTTCCTTTTTTGCGATGGGTTGATTTGTCTGGTGTCAGGTTGAGATTGCCTGAATTCCTTGAGCCACCTTCCTTCTTCATCCGTGAGAGTGCTAAATTGATTAATTGTTATGTATGTGTGATTTTCGATTTATATGCTTAATGAACAATATTTTATTAAGGTTATGTGAATATTCATACTTATTTTCATAGTTTTATATCTTGTCTCCTCATCTTCTATGAAATTCGAGGTTCACATGCTTCCTTTATGTTGGAAATATATAAGGTATACTCATTGATTTGCAAATTTTATGCAACCTCCCTTTATGAGATATTTGAGTGCCCAATTGTATTGTAGCTTGAAATCCATAATCGTTTTGTAGCTTGAAAAAATGGCAGGGTGGTCGTGGGAAGGCACCAACCAACTTGCAGGAGGTAAAGTGTTGATTTTCATGTGAATTATTGTTAAAAATCATTCAATTAACTTGTTTATTTGTTGATCCAGACGAGCACACCATAGCATGATGATCATGCTGATGAAATATATGATTCCCTCAACCCAATTGAAACAATTAGAAAGGTCTTGTGAAAGGAAAAAAAATAACTCTTTCAAATTGCTAGTTGTAATCCTACAGAGGTGTTGATGGCCAAAAATGACCATGTTCAACACCATAGGGAGATCACCCGGTCAGGGCCCCAATTAGGTCCTTATCCATTTGGGATGGTGATTCTAACTAGTTAAAGGTCCAATTACATTTATATAAAAATAACTTAAGCTAATTACTAATCTAATCTATTTATACAAAGATATGTACATGGCCTTCTATCTGCTAATGTATTTTGATACTTTCTTTTATCAACAAACAAAATAGAAGGAATTACCTTCTCACAGATAGCTTGCAAGGAAGTAATCCTTAAGCTGACACAAGGGCTCAACAAAGCCACAGATGAAATTAATCTTGCGTGAGGAGACTTCAAAAAAATGCAATACATTAATCTATTTCTAAATCTAAATCTAAATACAATGCGGAAAGTAAATGAAATTAATATAACTTGATACTCAAGAGATAGCTCTCAAATACCAAGTGCAAGGATTTAAATATAGTGGGGATTAAACATGTTTTATTATGAATGTCAAGTTGTCGAATTAGTTCAAACAATTAACATTATGATTTCCATACATACTTTTTTTCAAGATTTAAAACAATAAAATATGGGCCATTAAAATGCAGAAATAGTTCATACAGTTCAATGACAATTAAATCTATTTCAAATGACAAATTTCTGAGTAAATAGTTACTCAGAAATTGGATTGAAGTACAAGAGCAGAATTGAAATAAATAACTGATCTATAATACCATTAGATCAAATATTTGATCTAATAGAAAATCATTCTCATATCAAACAACAATGCAAAATATGAAATAATTGGCACATATTTGTCATTAACAGAGTAAAATTTCCATTCACAAATAAAAGTATTTGGATACAAATAATAAACCTGATTTCATTGCTCTGTTTTACAAATAGATCTCCAACAATCCTTCAAAATAATGAGCTTTGTTGTTGAAGAAAATTTCTTCAAAAGTGAAAACATTGTCTCAAATACAAATATTGAATCTTGAAAAGAAAACTCCCAAATAACTCAGATCTAAGTATTCCTCTTCACCTACAACTAAAATCCCTTTACAACAGTGCTCAGAGCCTCTAAATTGTAGAAAAGAGGAACCTCCATACACATGAATAAACATAGTTTTATATATTCCATTTCCTTTAGGTCGAATCCTCCTTGAGTCAACCAAAACTTCCTATCAATTAGCTACAAAATTCAAAATAAAATCAGCTACAGAATTTGTAGAAAAATAAATCTGGATAGAACCCACCCAAATAATGCATCATATCTCCCAAAAGGTTTGGTTTATGAACAAATACGCTTACTATAATGTAATTGACCCTATTTCTGAAGTGGGTTTCAAACTTTTCGCCAAATTCCTATTGGTTTGCTATGAATATAAGTTTGAAGTTAGCCTCCTAAAACTGATCTAAAATCTAGTTTGATTCACTCAGGTCATGATTTCTCCCAATCTATTCACTTTCGGAGAAAATACTCTATACTTTAAGTAAATATACCCATTTTGGAAGTGGGTTTTCAACCATTTCCCAAAATTTAAAATCGTTTGGCCATGATTGAATATGGAAGTTTGCCTCCTGAAAATTGACGACACAAAAGTTCAAAAAACTCTCGCTTGCATCTGATAATATTTCTCTCAATCGGTTCATTTTCTAAGGAAATGGATCACATAGGAGGTAAATCACCAAATTTGGGAAGTGGGTTTTCATCTGTGTGAGAAAATACCTCACCGTTTGCTCGTAATGAAGGATGTAAATTAACCTCCTGAAACAGATACAAATTTTCCAATTGAGCCAATCTTGGTGACTATAGTTGAACTGTTGATCTGTAATATAAAACTATAACAAAAAGAAATTAAATTAATAACAAAAAATCTATGAAAAAATGAACTATCGGATCTCCAAATCTTAATTAACCAAAATTAATAAAATCAAATCTGATTGATATCACTTATTCTAAATATGTCAGATTGGACATTATATTTTGAGATTTGTGAATATTTTTCCAATTTGAGGAAATTAAATTAATAAACACTCAATTATTTGCAAATTTAAATCGACCAATTGAACCACATGTTAATCATTGAATAAACAAAAAAATATTCCTCATAATTGTATTTTTGAATTAAAGTGAATGTGAGAAATTCTCATTAAAATTGTTTTCAATAATTAACCAAGTTGTTGCAATATAATAATGTCCAATGAAAACGAGTCCAATCACCTAAATGATAAAATATTTACATGACTATATAAGAAAACCAAACCAAACAAATCATATCAATGGAAATATATCGAAGAAGATAATGAGAATGACAAAAGGATAAACAGGACATAAAAATATCTAGAAATAGAGAACCGAAAACAAATCAAGGTGATATTAACAAAATTCATATGGAGGGACCCATAATAATTTCAAAAAATTATGGGGGGTGTTGTGGCCACAACAAGAGGATATCAAAACAAGGATGAGAGAGTTAGAGAAGACTATATATCAATATGCAGTAAGCGCCACTTTAAAAATAGATTATTTATGACATATTTATTTATGAATTTATATTTCATATGTTTATTTGAGCTAAACTAAAAGCGATTTCTTTCTACATAAATATTTGGAACCAACGCAAGATATTGGTCGTGGGGAGACTATTGGTAGGAGTGGTGCACAAACCCCACGGGGCCTTGGCACGAGCCACATACCTTTGAGGCCATTTGCCTCTCCACGTGTGGCTCAGACGACTGCAGCACCTGGGGCCTATGATACACCTCCATTGTTCACGCCAAACCTATCAGAAAATGAGAGACTTCCACACTAAACCTAGCAGAGGAGAAGAATAATTTAATCAAGAACGTAAATGACAAAGCAATCACACTGTACATAAAGATTTTACCTTGGAAACCCAAACAGGGAAAACCAACATTCCTTGAGTGTTATGCTCTCTTGTTTTCTTATTCAATCTAAATAAAAGGTTACATGTCTAACCTTGGTCTGCACCTAAGAGAAAATCGACATCATACCCTCTTTCTTGTGCAAGAACAACCCTATAGTCAATCTAGATTACATCTTCATGACCAACAACCTACATCTAAATATTTCTCTAAATATTGGCTATCTTACGATTCATTGATTGATTAGCCTTTACGACCTTACTACATGCCTCTTTATAGGATTTACAATAGGAAAAACCCTAAAGACATGGAGTCCAAAAATGGTTACAAATCCATGCAGCATTGGCTACAAATCCCATAAATCTTAGGATTCTATTACAGTCGACTTCAAGTCGTATTAGTAGTCGACTACCAGTCAGCCTTCATTCGGTCTTCAATCGGTCACCACACGTCTGCCTGTCAACCTCATGTTGGTTGACCTCTTCGACTTGTTTTCAATGCCTTTACCATGCTGAAATGACTCGACCTTCAATTTCAAATTTACCCGATCGATTCACCTCGACCTTTGACTTGTTATCGATCTAGCTCGACTTCGATCTTCAGTCGATTCACCTTGACTAGAATTTCACTGCAAAGAATATAAAAACCCAACATTCTCCCACTTGTTGTCTTCTTTGTTGAAACAAGAGATTCCTGAACTTTCATTCATAGACCTAGGGTAGCAATTCCCATTGCCTCTCTACACCAAGATAAATTCATAGCACTCACAGACTTGGTCAACAAGTCTGATATGTTTTCTAACGTGTCTACTTTCTCTAGTAGCACCTTCTTNTTTTTTTTTGAGAAGGCTATGACCAACTGTCACTTACTCATCCAACTTGTTGCTCCATTGAACATCTTGAAGACATATTCGTTTTTCGACCTCCGTCGATTCATATCTCTAGTCCAATCGACATTGACAAAGCCATGTACATTTAATTTAGCACTGTCAGCTCTAGGTCTTCCTTGGTTTTCTATAGCATTGTCCTTCATGCCACATAAATACCTTAATACTCTCTTGATAATAGTCCAATGCTCCTTTCTAGGTGTCGACATGTACCTGCTCAACACTCCCACTGTATGGGAAATGTTTGGTCGAGTGCAAACCATCGCATACATTAGAATACCAACAACACTTGCATAAGGAACACATGTCATGTCCTCTATTTCTTCTTGTGTCTTTGGACATTGTTCAGCAGTAAGACTTGCTCCCACAGGAATTGGCACCTTCATTGGTTTTCAATCCTGCATGTTGAACCGTTTCATAATTGTTTCAATATACTTCGTCTGATTCAACCAGAGCTCTCTAGTGGCTCGATATCTCTTAATCTCCATTCCTAGAATGAATTTAGCTGCACCGAGATCCTTCATGTCGAACTTGAGGGATATCTTCTTCTTCACCTCGTTTATCGCATCCATGTTGTTTCAAATCAACAACATGTCATCGACATACAAAGATACATATATGAAATTCCCACCTTCTTCCTTGGAATATATGTAGTGATCAACTTTTCTTCTCACAAATAAAAAACTAAGGATGTATGTTTTGAACTTCTGGTACTACATCCTTGGAAATTTCTTTAAACCGTAGAGGGATATTTTCAGTTTGCACATCAACTCTTGCTTTCCTTTTACTACAAATCCTTTAGGTTTTTTCATGTAGATTTCTTCTTCCAAGTCCCCATAGAGGAACGTTGTCTTCACATCCATTTTTTCTATTTCTAGATCGAATGTTGCAGCCAGAGACATTAGTACTCTAATGGAATTTGGTTTTGCAATAGGGGAAAAAACATCACCGAAGTCAACTACCTTGACTTGGGAATAACCTTTCGCTACCAGTCGATCTTTGAACTTCTTGACTTGTTCTGCGACATTCATCTTCTTCTTGAATACCCATTTGCTACCGACGAGATTTATTCCACTAGGTAACTTGACTAAATCATGTGTCTCATTCTTGTGCAAGGATTCCATCTCTTCAACCATGGAGTCCTTCCAGATTTTACCCTCTGCTGAGTTGACTACCTCACCGACTGACTTGGGCTCATTTTCGATGGAAGTTATCACGAATGCAGAACGAAAATTGGACAGACTATACCTTTCGAATGGTTTTCTTACTCTTTATGACCTCCTTACCACCATATTTTGTTGTTCCACCTCTTCCTCATATTCAATCGACTCATCTGAATCATGTTCTTCGTTCCTTATTTCAAACCGCACTGTCTCAGGATTATTCTCAATATGAACAACTTCTTCAAGATTGGACTTACCTTCAACTTCTCTAAAGACCACATCTTGATTGTCCATTGTTCTCCTTGATGCAGGATCCCAGAGCTTATATCCTTTCATTCCTTCTTTATCTCCATTGAAAATACATTTGACTTCCTTCTTGTCCAGATTGATCCTCTTTTCCTTGGGAACATGCACAAATGCATCACAACCAAATACTTTGAGATGTTCAACTGAAGGCTTCTTACCTGACCATACCTCATGTGTAGTCGTGTCGACGAAGGAGACATGTTCACCAAATATCTTGCAGTTCGACTACATCCACTCAGAATTCTTGTGCGAGCCCAACACCACTGAGCATGCTCCTTGCCTTATCCATCAACATTCTGTCCATTCTCTTGGAAACTCCATTTTATTGTGGGGTATATGGTGTGGTATTTTGGTGTGCTATGCCACACTACTTACAAAAATGATCAAATTATTTTCCATAATATTCACCACCATTGTTAGTTCTTAACACCTTAATATTCTTATCTATCTGTTTTTCTACAAGAGCTTTAAACTCTTTAAATTTCTCGAAAACCTATGAATTCTTCCTTAGGAAATATATCCATGTCTTCCATGAAAAATCAGATATGAAGGAGACATAATACATGGATCCACCAAGTGAAGGCTCTGTGACGGGGCCAAACACATCACTATGTACCAATTCTAGAATCTCATTTTCCGTTGTCGCTCCAGATGGGAACCTTACCTGACTTTGTTTTCCATATATGCAATGTTCACAAAAGTTGACTTCTAAACCACATTCAGGAAAAAAATCGAGCATATGTTTTTTGTGCATAGCTTGAAGTCCTTTTTCTCCAATGTGTCCAATCCTCTTGTGCCATATCATGGTTAGGTCGATTTTATCATCTCTTGTCAAGTCAATTTGTACTAACTCATTCTGATTCATGTAGAGTTAAGTCAACGTCGAGTTGAATTAAGGAGAAATGATGTTGTTGCATCTAGTTGAGTTGACATTCCCTAACAACTTGTATAGGTTTCCAATCCTAACCCCTTTCATTAAGACCATCACACCTCTGACCATATTGCACGAATCCTTCTGAAACAGAGTGTGCACTCCAACATCACTCATATTACTAATAGATATCAGGTTTCTTTCCAAACCCCAAATGTGTAGAACACCTAGAAGGGTTCTTTTCCTCCCATCTTGTTGTATCAGTCGAACTCTTTCTCGTCCGACAATTTTGGTTGTTGAATCGTTCCCCAAGAACACATCACCTCCATCATATCATTCATACTCGCAAAACCATTCTCTATGTGGTGTCATATGATTGGATGCTACTGAGTCAATCAACCAAACATATTGATCCAACTGTGTACTGGTCGACACCAGGTACACATCACATCCCTTATCTAGGATTTGCTTTCTCTTAGTTGACTGCTTCTTGTTGGATCTCGTACTGACTTCCATCGCCTTTCACTTACAGTCCTATTTTTAATGCCCAACTTTACCGCATTTATAACATCTTTTTCTCAATTGAACTGGGGATTTAGATGTACCCTTCGACTTAGAATTTCTACCAAAGAATTTTCCTTTATCTCTTTCAACCGATCGACCTCTCACCACTAAAGCATCTTTGGTCGATCCTTCGATGTTCTTTCTTCTCATTTCTTTAGACAACAGAGAAGAAACCATGTATTCTAGTGCTAGTGTGGTTGTATTACTCACTATATCCACGAATAAGATATCTCAAGAGTCTAGAAAAGAACATAATAGGATTATACACTTCTCCTCCTAAGTGATTTTAATATCCACATACGATATCTGGCTTAAAATGGTGTTAAACAAGTTTAAATGCTTAGTCACCGCAATGCCATCACTCATTCTCAGAAGATACAGTTTATTTTTGAGAAACAACTTATTTACCAAATATTTCGATTGGTATAATATTCCCAACTTGTCCCATAGTTTCTTGGTCGAATCTTTGCTTGATACATTCAGCAGTACTGAATCTGTAATACAAAGTCGAATTGTACTTCTTGCTCTTCCTTCTAGTTTCTCCCATTCTTCTATCAACATTCTTGTCCAATGGGTACCTGGACAGGTCATTGTCCATTGTTCTCTATCTACAAGAAGATCTTCCATTTTAGTCTTCCAAAGCTCAAAATTTTGGCCATTGAATTTTTCTATCTCTATTCTTGAACTACTCGCCATTCTTTACCATGATATTTAACACAATTTATGACTTACAACTCTTACTGTACCTAGGGTTTAGTTCTCAGATTCAATATTGGTAAATCAAGATCTGATACACTTGTCAAATCATAACATGAATCTAATACCACTTGTCAAGAAGTGAGAGACACTTCCACACTAAACCTAGCAGAGGAGAAGAAGAATTTAATCAAGAACGTAAATGACAAAGCAATCACATAGTACATAGAGATTTTACCCTAGAAACCCAAACCGAGAAAACCAACATTCCTTGAGTGTTTTTCTCTCTTGTTGTCTTATTCAATATGAATAAAAGATTACATGTCTAATCTTGGTCCACACCTAAGACACAATCGACATCATACCCTCTTTCTTGCGCAAGAACAACCCACTTCCACATATTGACCTCATGCTGGTTGACCTCTTCGACTTACTATCGATGCCTTTACCATGTCAAACTACCTCGAACTTCGACTTTAAATTTACCTGGTCGATACACATCGACCTTTGACTTGTTTTAGATCTACCTCGACTTCGACCTTCAGTCGATTCACCTCGACTAGACTTTCACTGCAAAGAATATAACAACCCAACAAGACCATGGTGAACATGATGTTGTAGTAAATGGAAAATCTCATGAAGAAGAGTCTACGCACTGCTATCCTAGAGCAACACATGTTCAAGAACGGGAACAATATTGGTCGAACTTTTGATGGACGAAAACTTGGTTCCCTTGAAGACAACACAAGTCCCAGGTAGTTATTAATATCTTAGTTAATTCCTATTATTTAAATATTGAAACCTGCATATTTCAAATTATTTTAAACTAATTATCATATTTCTTGCAAGAAACAACATTTTTTATAGGACCTTGCATGATAAGGCCTTAGATTTTTTTGGGCCCACCATTCGCACACGGTGGAATTCCCAGAAAAATAAAAGAATTGAAAGACAAAATTATTAACCATGTGATCGGCATGTTTGGTGATTCGTTCAACAAACAAGATATCACCTCGAAGGCGGGTACATATTTGAAATATGTCAAAGATCAATATAGGAGTCGATTGGTAAAAAATCCTAAGTATTATCATGTTGTCTCCCTTCCCGATATGGAATAGAAGAATATACTCAAGGATGAAAAGGAGATTCCATTGAGACATGAAGGGAAGACACCACTTAGCCTTAGAAGGTAAACGATATTTTGAATTGAATATGTCAAACTTTCTTTAGTTGATCTATAGAAAAATTCGCATTGTCTAAGTACATATTTGAAACTTTTTGTAGGCTCCTGGACATGTCGAAAGCCACCAAGGCAAGACTGGATAAAAATGGGCAACACAAAATTGGCCAAGGTGGTTACCTAATATTAAAAGATTGAATTGTAAGTATCGAATAATTTTACCATATTATTCATATCATCATACAACTTTTTTTAATTGCAACCAATAAGAAAAATTCATCGTATTATGCAATGCAGGGGGATACATTCAATAGTGCAGCCACCGAAGACGACATGAATATCAGCTTCAAGTTCCACTTTCAAGCAATGGTTGAACATCGAAAATCTTGGGGAAAACACAATCGACTGACCCTTCGGGTGACATGGTAAGTAAAATGACAAGATTTTAATTGTTCATTACTTGTAAGTACATATATAGATGATTGATTTATCGCATCAATTAATGTGTCTATTTTTTTAAAGCATCCAAGCAAACCCAATTCATTCAAAAATGGTATTGGAAAAGAACCCCATGAGTCTGGTGATGTGCAGACCCATCACAATATGTGTATTTAAAATCAATTGTATATATTGACGATTAGTAATATTTAGTTGCAAATGGTGTATTTATAACATTTCTTGTTTCAATGGAAGAGCATGTAGATGAGGCTGGTGCTCACAGAGGATAGGAATCGACGACAACCTAACCAAAAGTGTCGAATAATCCTCCAGGTAAAAAATAGATTCATGATATTTGTATTAATGAAAGACTAATATGAGTAATAATAACTAACCATGTACTTTTAACACTTTATGTTGTTCTAGTGGATGCCCCTGTAGTGCAACAACATCCAGTAGTACGTCGTATTACTAGAAGTAGTGAAATGGTAGAGATGGTGCATAGTCATGCAACATAGACATAAGAGGTTCCAGTAGTTGAAGGTGTTCAAGATGATGTTATTGGTGATCTACTGAAGAATTTTATTAAAAGGAAGAAACTGAAAAGGAATTGATTGTAAATATTTTGAGGACAAAATTTATTAAATAAATTATTAGTTGTACAATTTTTGTTTAAATTAATATGCATGATTTGCTATGGGGAATTGAGAGTGATGCAAGGAGGTGGGGAGGGGGGAAATGAGCTTCCACCTTCACGTGGTTGGCCATGTTTAGTAGAGAATAAATTATTCTGGAAACCAAGAGATCTCATTAAGGTAGTCCTATTATCCATTTAATGATATTTTTTTTAGAGATTGTTGAATGTAATTTGATGTGGCATTTTATGTTATCCCTTAACATTGATGTTTTCCAATGTTCAATGTGCAGAAAGGCCTATTCTGAGGACTTGGCGATGTATAATGATTGCTCGATTTAGTGATTGATTCAATGAAGATTGACAACAATATTGATAAATCGGATGGCAGGAAAAAAGTGAGTTCCAATTTTAAATTTCTTGTACTAAGTTTGATTCTTTTCTTAGTTATATGATTCTATTTGTATCAGCCTGCTATTTTATTTTGTTGACTTATATCTCTAGTTCAAAAAAATGACATATTTTGTTTTGTTTGTGTAAAATAAATAGTTTAATAAATAGCCCATATATCACCATCAATATAAATCAATGTTATAATCTTTGAGATTCACACTTTTTTCACTATCAAAATGATATACAAATTATGAGAATAATGTTCCCTTAGAAAGCACACTTAAACAAGGTAACTCCAAACACATACTTCAAGAGAGATAACCTATGTTTCCTCCCTAAGGAGGACGCACCCACCTTGCCAACAACTTTCAACTCAACGTCTATCACTTAAGGAGCTCATCCTCTTTTCAATATTTCTATTTTGACTTGAGTATATTGAGTGTACTCATGTAAATGCATCTTTCCATCCCTTTGACTATGTGCATGAGTTATTTAATATTTGTTCATATTGTGTGGAACTATTGGGAGGTTTTATTTGACACCCTCCATTAGCATTTTTACCATCCAAGTCACCTCACAAATATATTTTCCAGATGGTATCATCCCTGTCAAGAACCTAGGAAGACATTATAATAGTACATTGAAGTGTTCACTTGGCTTTGCATTCAAATCCAGATTCTAGATCTAGAGGTGATATTTATTGTATCACCACTTGGGAGGTATTCTTTTACACCATCCAATAGAATTTTTACTATCCAATCCACCTCACAAATATATTGTCTAGATGGTATCATCTCTATCAAGAACCTACAAAGACATTACAATAGTGCATTGAGGTGTTCACTTTGATTTGCATTCAACTCCAGGTTCTAGATCCAAAGGAGTTATTTATTGTTAAATTTAATTCTAGTGTATTGGATTTGGTTAGATTCAAATTTTCCATGTTTGAAATTGTTTCCCTTGACTAGGACTTGGAACATGCCTTGAAAGTTGAATGCAAAGTTCAATGGTGGACTAATTTCCAAGTCTCCCAAAACCCTAACTCTCATTCCAACCCCCACACTTTGAATGTTCCCAATATTCCTATAGCCTTTACTCCTCATCCACATAACCCTACATTTGTTATTCCTTTTTCTCCTAGACTTGATCAATTGTGCCACTACCATTGCACACAACCAACACTTTAACAAATAGACATGACCTCAACTATCCATAGTCATCTCAAGAACTATATATTGACTCACCCTCTTGTATTCTGAAGTCCAACATTACATCCTACACTTTGTATCCTCTAACGATTGAATAGATACTGAATTCTCTCACTTGCCTTTTATTTTTTTTAATTGAACACAAAGAACCTTCTTCCACCTTTACCAAAATTCTTAAATATTACGATAATACACTACAGAGTCTTATATAGGATCTCTCATCACCCCAAATTCATAAAAACGTATAAAACCAATAACTATATTAATCACTATAGTTACAAGCTCTAGGACATGTTCACTATATTAATTCAATGGTATCGTTTAGATATTCCTTTTGTCCAACCACATCAAAATCTGGGACACTAGGAGAAGCTTTCGTAATCTTCCCTGGTAATGAGATGTCTAGGTTTACATGAGTCTTATCTCAACCTTGGGTGACAATGTTGACTCTTGTACCTATCCTCTTTATAGCATCATTGATTGGATCATTGATTATCATCACGCATATGGATTCAGTGGCCTCAAAATCCCTTATTGCACCTGGATTTCACTTCGATGTTGACCACCTCAAAGTTGAGTTTCTTACATATGGCCTTACTTACATATATCTCAGAGAGGCCCCTGTAGGATGGAATCTCTGCCTACAGGGGCCTGTGGGTAGAGATTCCATCCTACAGGCCTACATCCTTCAACTAATTTGTTTGAAGATGAATTCCACACACTTTAGCTATTATGTTGCTAAAATATGGAGTTTTCAATGCCTTCAATAACAAATTAGAATCTTGAGTGAAATTATTGTTTACCATCCGATAGCTTCTTTCTAGCGTTTGTTGATGTCTTTCTACTTATTTTCCATGAAATATGTCTTTGGTTATGTCAAATTTTTTTAAACATGAAAAAAATTACTTCTACTATCATTTCAATGTCACTAAGCTGTTTATTCCAATCTATTAAGAGCCTCCAAAGTTTTTCCAAGACTTGTTAGAGACAATCCTGCTATATCTTTCAACATGGTTCTCAAAGGTAGAGAGTACAACATCAATCCACACATATGTGTGGGTAGTGAAACTTCTTGAAATAAAATAGCATATTCAACATGTGTCCAATGTTGACATCAACTTATTTGATCAATCATGCAAAGTAACCCAGAAGCATAGGAACCCATAACTGCAAGATCACATATAGGGCAGATATTTCCTTGTATGATTGAAGCAAAAATTGTTGTACAATATGAGCATGGCACATCCTTTTGAACACAGAACATAGGTATAGAAGTTGCTTCACCAACAACAAAAGGATTTCTGAAGTCATAATTCAATTTTTTTTTTTACATTCTACAACTGCCTCTCACATGCCTGCAAATCTTGTCAAGCCTTTGTCACATGGTCTAAAGGGGTTTCATTTTCTAGTAGTCATCAATAAAATTTAGCAGTTGTACTAAAGTTCCCACCCTTGTAACAAACACCCACGTATTAAGAAAATCCAACCTCAAATGGAATTTTTGAAGGTTACAATGATTAAAATAGGTTGCAATATCTTGTTGTTGAACACTATAATCCTTAACTTCCTTTCTCTTGACCTGCATCTCAATGCTTCACTAAAATTCCCATTTTTTGTGGCTTTGCAAGCTAGTCTAAGTTTCTCATCTAATAAAGAAAGCCTAAATACGAAATTTGATGGACCTCTGACATTTGGACTAGCAGTATCACTCCAAATAACCAAGTTGTCGACTTAAGAGTCACATGGATATATTAATGTTACCAGTAGTTTCTTGATCACTTGCAAGAGGAAATTTCCATATCTAGATTTGACTTACTAGTTTACTTGGTGATGGTGTCACAAGGGGCACTATGAGTTGTACCTACAACATTTACAGTTGTGACATATGTAGGTATCTCCAAATATTCTATATACCATCCTCTCTCATCATCATCATCATTTCTTCTCACTTTTGTATCATCTATCACCACAATCTCACTATTATGTACTAAATTTTCTTGGGGTTTTCACAGGGGAAATAGGTGTCATGGGGCATCTCCTCTTGAAGGGGATTCTGGAATGTCCCAGAGGGACCTTAAAAACGTTTTTAACAAACAATAATTTACTAGAAACAATAATTTACCAACAACATACATTACTTAGAAGCAACAAAGTCCTAGCCTTTAAGTGAAATAAAGGATAGGTGTAAATTTCAGGTTCTATTTTTCAATAATTTTCAATGAGAATCTCTTTGTTGAAATACATATTCCAAAATATCTACTTCCATTACCTTTAGGGAAATAAATGAAAATCCTGAAAGGTCTTACATTATCATAGCGAAGGGATGGTTCTAAAAGGTCTTACATCCACATAGAAAATGGACAGTTCTGAAAGGTCTTAAACTGAGCTTCAAGACAAAATACATGATCTGAAAGGTCTTACCTAAGATTTTCAAGAAAATGCACAATCTATATGGGGGAATGTCTAAAAAATTACTTGCATGTACAACTGATGTTTTGTTGGTCTTCAAGAGTTGATTTTCAAACTAGCATATCAAATGTTGAACACTTTCCTGTAGCTACTAATTTACAATTTCTCATTAGAAGTAACTCAGAAAAATCTGCAATCATAATCATGTTGCTTCAAATTATTAATAAGTTCATCCATTTATAATTATGGAAACAAACAAGGATTTTCTTCGTAAAAATTCAAGCTCACAAGAATGTGACAAGTCTCATTTATCATTGCTCTTTCCCTCCTATTTCATTTTTCTTTTATATTAGCTTTGTTATATTTTATTTCAATCATGTTTCCAAATAGGTTATAAGATAACAAGGAAAACCAAGGGATATCCAAAGGAATTGTTGACCTATGTCTAAATCATCATCATCCATGCTTATGGGTAAAAACAAAAATCCCATATTTCTTGAGGAAGAGTTTTAGAAATCAAAACTTGCCAAAAAATTTGCCACTCATACACAGTAAGTTTTTCAAACAATTACAAAGTTTTGTGAGATATTTGCCACTCATACACAGTAAGTTTTTCAAACAATTACAAAGTTTTGTGAGATGTTAAGTATCTACAACTTATAAAGAAATGTGATAACTTGGAAACTACAAGTTCCCAAAGCACACAAAGTGAGAGCTATCCAAGTAAATTTGGGTGTTAACTCTTGAGAGGCTTGATGCCTTAAGGGCCTGGATTCACCTATTTGAATTTCAAATCATATAATTGGATGTAGCATTGTTTTTATTTATGACTAACCATAATTCCTTAGT
Organism: Picea mariana; assembly: GCA_032191745.1. NCBI lineage: Eukaryota > Viridiplantae > Streptophyta > Pinopsida > Pinales > Pinaceae > Picea > Picea mariana. The sequence goes on along the minus strand of JASDQU010011616.1, from coordinate 88,526 downwards.
TACAAACTTACCAAATTATTATATTTTCTATATTCAAGGAGTCTAATGCATCATGTACCTTGTCCTCTCCTAAATTTTTGGATGTCTAACTACTTTTTTTCCATAGGTTAAAATTCTAAATAAAAATTCAAAATTTTATTTATTATGTAATTTTTAGTTCTATATTATTTTATTTTGTTTGTTTTGTATAGATGTTAACTTGGTTTTAATCTATTACAATAATTTCTCTTATTTTATTTTGTGTTGGTTTTGTTTATATATTAGGTTTTACCATTCATTTATGTACATTTAGTTTAATTTTAGCTTTAATTTTACTTTTAAGTTAACTTATCTTTAGTTAAAATTGAAAATAATGTTAGTACTATTTAATTGATTAATTGATGTTAGTTGTATTATCTTTAGTTTTATTAAATTTTAGCCTCATCTAGGATCTAAGTTATTAGATTTCATTATATCAGTTATAACTTTATTTAGTTTTAATAGTTATATTTATAAGTTCTTTGTATATATTGATTCAAATTTATTAAAATTAATCTTATTTTGTTTTAAATATATAGAATATAGTATTAAAAACTAATAAAACGATGTGTTTGTGTGCAGATAGATCATGATTAAACGTGGAGATTTGATTAGAAAAGTGTGGAGATCTACGGTTTATAATGAACCTCTCTACCCCATGTCAATCGACATTTAAAATATATAACCCCCTGAGGTGACATAGGGAAGATTTGACCCATGCTATGTGTGGAGCAAAGGGTCCACCTCAGCATCCTGTCGTGTGGTATTCAAAACCGTCACTCGACCCTGCGTGGAACTATGAAATGAAATCACCATAATGCTCCCAAAACCATCGGTCTTGTAAATATTTCATTTGTAAATATGTTATATTAGCAATTAACAAATGATTTGTTTAAATGTGTGTGTAAATAAAATATCGTTTGTTGGGTTATTTTTGTTAGAATATAGAAGATTGTGTGCTCGTTTTACCATTGACGATACCCTCGTCACCCAACCATAGACCAAAGTCACCCTCCGAGCACCTTAACCTTGACTGAGAATTACTCTGGAAGCAAACCCTAGGCTAGATACCCAAACAAGGTATAGTGCATCTTCCTCCAAGGGTAGCGCACCAACAATAACTGATCAGATAGTCCAAACCCTAGCCAAGAGATAGTCCAAGCCAACACTGAAAAATGGTTGTTGCAGCAGCTGCACCTGCAGCTCTCCTCCACACGTGCGCACCAAACTACGAACTGCAGTGCGCACCAGTTGTTGCTCTGCAATCCTGAGATAATGTCAAATGGGAACTGGCGCCCTGTATTTATAGTGGTTCTGCCAAATTTGTTGGGGCCGACTTCTCCTTCTGGGTACATGTCTATTCAGTTTATTATTATTATTTATGGCCAACTTCTTCTCTTGGAGGATAATAACCTAATATAAATTATCTTCTTGAGCCAACAAGACTTCTAGGGTTATTAGCCAATTCATTAGGGTTTTCTCTTGCTTTCCGGAGTCTCCTATTCTCATCAAGTTCACACATGGAGGTAAATACCTCCCGCGGCTACC
>JASDQU010011616.1:62270-72964 GCA_032191745.1 Picea mariana | reverse complement strand
TCTTCATCTCATTATTCCACATACAAGCATGGGTCCTCCAACCATTCTTCTAGGATAACTCAATCCGTAAAGCGTCTTCCCGTGAGGGCTTTCAACATAAGGGGACCACTTTGGAGTTCATCCATTTGTGCACCTTATCAATCATGATAAGAAAATAATGAGAGCAAGGGTCGTCCAACCATTCTTCTAGGATAACTCAATCCGCAAAGAGTCTTCCCGTGAGGTCTTTCACCATAAGGGGACCACTTTGGAGTTAATCCATGTGTGCACCTTATCAATCATGATAAGAAAATAATGAGTCATCTATACATTTTTCCAACAATGCATCATATACCAATGAAACCACAATGATCCATCTTCATCATGTATCAATGACAACNGACATCAATCAATCAAACCATTGGCATCAATGATAACATGATCCAACAGAGTGGCCCGGGAGAGATAAGTTGGATGATGAGGCTCATAGAGAATTGAGAAGGAAGAAACTATGTTTCATCTATAAGGATCCTTAGTAACCTAGTCATAGGTGGGTGGGTTAGGGAAATATGCATTACATAGAGGTTCTTTTAGATAGTGATGGGGACGAGGAAGCAAGACAGGCACAGGGAAACGAGCATCGTAGTCCAGATGATGAAAAACCACGTGAGGAGGTTAAGGGTGGGATTATTGTCACTCTATCATGTGCTCCTAGATTTCACACTTTCAGAGTCCATGGAGTATTACATAAGCAATGTGTCACATTTTTTTATTGACGGTGGGGAAACCCACAACTTCATTGACTAAGCTTTGGTGGCTAGGCGAGGCATTCCTGCAGAAGACTTTGAGGGATTTAGTGTAGTGGTAGCTAATGGGTACCATATGACACACACATAGAAGGTTTCGTGGTTGGATGTGACATTGGGAAACTACATGGTGACAAATGAATTTTATGTAGTTGAATTGGTAGACACTAAAGTCATATTGGGTGTTTAGTGGCTTTATTCCCTGGGAAAACATTCTCAGAACTATGAAACAATGGAGTTGGAATTTAGGGTAGCAGATGGTAAGAAGGTGGTTCTGAGGGGTATGGCCAATGGTACTCCTAAGATTGTTTCAACAAAGCGAATGTAAAGCATATTCAGGCACAGATATTTAGCTTGCCCAGTAGAGTCTCTAATTACGTCTAAGAAGTATTCAGATAGAATCCAACTTTATCATGTAGACATTCAATCATTCTTGGAAAAACATGCCCATGTTTTTTGAGAGATTCCTCCAGATAGACCTCTTGACGGAGGCTTTGAGCACACCATTGAGTTAGAAGAAGGGGAAAAACTAGTGATAACTAGTCCTTACAGAAACCCAAAGAAGTTCAAGGATGAAATGGAGAAGGCAATCAACAAGTTTTTAGATATGGGGCATATCATACCAAATTCCAGTCCATTCGCTTCTTTAGTGGTCTTGGTCAAGAAGAAGGACGAAACTATGAGTATGTGTATTGACTACAGGGCTCTGAATAAGAAAACTATCAAAAACATATATCTTGTTCCCAGGATCGATGATTTAATGGATGAATTGTATGGGGAAGTATACTTCTCGAAGATCAATCTTTGGTCAGGATATCACTAAATTAAGTTCAGGGAGCATGGTGTTCACAAGACTGCTTTCAGGTGCCATTATGGGAATTATGAGTTCTTGGTCATGCCTTTTGGGTTGATCAATGCACCTACTACTTTCCAGTCTTTCATGAACCACATTTTCAATAAGCAGATGCGGAAGTTTCTTTTGGTGTTCTTTGATGATCTCCTTATATACAATAGGACATGGGAGGATCACTTGAGGAAACTGGATAAGGTATTGAGAATTATGGGGGAGAACTCATTATATTCCAAGGCGTCTAAATGTGAATTTGGCATGAAAAATATTGTATTTTCAGGCCATGTGATCAATGCATAGGGTGTGCAAGGGCATTAGGAGAATATACACACCATATTGGATTTCCCATCGCCTAAGACCCTTACATAGTTGCATGGGTTATATGGATTGTGCACTTATTGAAAACACTTTTTTAAGGGGTAGTTGGGTGCATCCCTAACAGATATCACAAAGAAAGGAGCATTTAGGTGGAAATGGCTCAGGGGAATCTCATAAAGCATTTGAAAATCTCAAGGATGTGATGAGCACATATCTAATATTGGAAATTCTTGATTTCACTCAACCCTTTATGCTTGAGTGTGATGCTTTGGGTGAGGGTATAGGAGCTTTCTTGATGAAGAACAAACATCCGATAACATTTGAGAGTTGGAAAATTGGACGACCAAAGAGACTCTATTCCATCTACGACAAGGAGATGTTTTCCGTTATGCATGCTGCGATGAAGTTGAGAAAATATTTGGTAGGTGGGAGATTTTTGGTTAGGACTGACCACAATATTCTACGGTATTTCTTGTAACAAAAGGATCTAAATGAGAGACAATAGAAGTGGTTCGGTATGATACAAGCTTACGATTTTGACATCAAATATGTGAAGGGTAAGAAAAATATTGTTGTTGATTCCCTTTCCAAGAAACCGGTTGCATGTTCCATTACAAAGATTTCAAATGATTGGAAGTCCCACCTTCTGGTGGAATATTCCAATAATAAGTTTTCTTGTGAGTTTATGGAGGGTCACATTCAGGATGACAAGTACAGAGTGGTGGATGACATTATCTTCTACTAGGAAAAAATATATTTAGTTATGGAGTCCACACTTAAGGAGAATATTATGAGGGTTATTCATTAAACACCATTGGCAAGACACCCCAGGTACTTCAAAACTTATAGGAAGATCAAAGAGAGGTTCTCATGGAAGGGCCTCAAGGACGATGTGTTGCGGCATGTGAGGGAATGCATGACTTGTCAGCACAACAAGTCATAGCATACTTGTCCAACAAGATTACTGCAACCTTTGTCCATTCCATAACAAAAGTGGGAGAGTGTGTTGATGGATTTCATCACAGGTCTATAGAAGGTGCATGGCATGGATTTCATTTACATGGTTGTTAATCGGTTGAACGATTTCTCTCAGTTCTTCACAATTTCATCAGAGTATGGAGCACCACAGGTGGAAGAGCTATTCTTCAAGGAGGTTTTTAGACTCCATGGGTTTCCTAAGTATGTTGTCATTGATCGAGACAACAGGTTTATCAGTGAATTCTGGTAGGAGTTTTACAAGTTGGACGACACAGAGTTGACTCCTAGTACCAGTTACATAACTTAGACGGATGACCATAAAGATATTCTGAACAAATGGGTAAGGGGTATCTACGTAACTATGTGTCAGGACAACATAAGCCATGGATTAAGTGGTTGCATCCATAAGAGAATTTCTACAACACCACTTCTTATATGTCCATTGGTATGACCCCGTTATGAGCATTGTATGGCTATAATTCTCCTTCATTTGTGGATTTTGAATTTGGGGATAGCAGGGTTCCCAAATATAAGGATTGGATATAGGAGAGTCAAGATATCCTTAAGACTCTCAAGGATAACTTGCAAGTTTCCTAGAACCAAATTTATTTTTATGCAGACACACATGGGGTGAAGCACAGTTTTGAGGTAGGATACTTGGTTTTATTGAGGTTGCAGCCATATAGATAGTCTTCACTGAAGAAAAGTGGTGCATAAAATTTGAAACCACGCTTTTATGGTCCATACAGAAAAAATATAGAGAGTTGGGGAAGTAACTTATGAGCTTGAGCTGCAAGAGGGGAGTAAGATTCATAATGCTTTTCATGTGGCATGCCTCAAGAAGGGATTGGGACAACATGTTACTACTTCAACAATTACCCCCGCTGGATGAAGAGGGGCAGTTGGTATTGATTCTTGAGGAGATTTTGGATGTTTGGGAGAGGATATTGAGGAGCAGAGTAATCAGAGAGTATCTTATCATGTGGAGAGACTTACTAGTGGAGGATGTTATGTGGGAAGGAGATTAGATTTTGTAGCACCCTAACTTGCAATTTATTGAGGACAAGCAATATCAGGAAGCGAGGACTCTAATGTCCCTTTCCCACTGATCACCCTTGAACCTTTCCCACTGATCACCCTTGAAGGACTTAATATCCTATTTAATTCTCGTAGGATATTTTCGGTGCCAGGGAATTAATTAATTTGATTATTTAACGTCATTTGGGAGAAAAAACATATTAATGGTGACATTGGATAATTAAATTAAAATATGGGAAAAGTGATTTTGGGAGAAACATTGAAGAAAGACTTTATAAAGTCACTTTATATTAATTATTGGGAAGAAAATGAAAAAGGGTATATAAAGCGAGGTTGGAGCTCATTTTCTCATTATTCATTATTATTTTCTCAAAATTGGATTTTGGAGAGCTCTCGTAGCTTTTTGGCTCTAGGGACTGAAACCCTTGAGCGATTGGGTTTGGTGGTGAAACTAATCCAACCTAGATGATCAAGAAGGAGAGATCACACATATATTTCATTGGATTCATTGTCGCAGAAAGGAGACACGTCAATTTGTCAAGTCATGGGTATTTTTTGATCTCATGGGCATTTTGTGGAGGTCCTTCTAGGATAGGTTGAGCGACCATTCTTTATTGCTTCTCTTTTTCTTGAGTCGTACCACCTATTTGTTGTTTATGGGATTCATAAAGGGAGAGTTCCATTTATTCTCATCTCATGGCAATAAAAGGAGGGTCATTCCATTTATTCTCAGCTCATGGCATTAAAAGGAGGGTTGTGCCATTTATTCTCATCCAGTGGCATTAAAAGGAGGGTTGTGCCATTTATTCTCATCCTGTGGCATTAAAAGAAGGGTCCTGCCATCTATTTTCATCTTGTGTCATTTAAAAAGAGGGTCATGCCATCAATTGGACATTGTGGGGGATCTCAGTAGGGGCCAATCAATTTATCATAGAGTTGTTGGAACCTCAGAAGGGATTCATTCTTGAGCAGATCGAGTTGCAATTGTTCATATCTATTTTTCCATTAGATCGTGTTAGTTATTTGTTGTTATTTCTATCTATAAGGGGGTTGTTTCCATACACTTATTGTTGTCCAAGTGTGGTCACTTACAGGTCAGAAATAATAAAGAAACCAGAATTGTAATTGCTAATTTTTATTTCCTGTTATGATATATGGAATGATATTGTCATCAATTGCATTGAATGTAATATCTACTTTTTGGTATTAAATAAAACAAATCCCCTATTTGTGCATCAAATATTTGGTGGATCCATTGTGAAATTGTCTTAAACAAGAGATCTGAAATCAAATAAACAAAAAAACATGTCAGTTGTCCAGAAGAGGATCTTACACCATATTGAAGAGATACTCCAAAAAGGGCACATTTGACCAAGCTCCTCACCTTGTGGAAGCCCAATCGTTCTTATGTAGAAGAAAGACAAGACTTGGCAAATCTATATTGATTACAGAGCTCTGAAAAAAATCATAGTCAGGAACCGGTATCCAATTCCCTGAATTGACAACCTTCTCGACTAGCTCAAGGGGGGCAAGTACTTTAGTAAGATTGATTTGAAGTCTGGATACCACTAGGTCCCCATAGAATAGATTGATGTATGGAAAACTTATTTCAAGTATAAAGAAGGTATTTTCGAGTGGTTGGTCATGCTCTTTGGCTTGATGAACGCCCCAAAAAATTTCATGAGGTTGATGGATGACATGTTGTGGACCTTCACTAATTCCTTTGTGGTTTTATATTTGGATGACATCCTCGTCTTCAACAAGAGTTGGGCAGAACACTTGCAACACATTTAGCAGGTCCTCCACACTTTGCAGTAACAAAATCTATATGCTAACCTAGATAAATGTTCCTTCGACTTGAACAGGGTCCAATACCTCAAATACATTGTAGATGAGAATGGGGTGCATGATGATCCAACCAATATCCAAGTCATTTGTGACTGGCCAGCCCCGACAAAACTCACCAAGCTTCGGATATTTTTTAGGCCTTGCCAACTTCTATCATAGATTTGTATTGGGGTTATCCCATAGTGCATGGGCTCTTAGCCAAGTGTCCAAGGGTGGTTGCAAAGACAAATATGTGTGGAGCAGGTCACAACATAAATCCTTTGAGGATTTGAAACATTTCTTATGCTTAGCCTCAGTGCTCATCTTACCTAATCTGCAACAACCATTTGAGATTGATACATATGCTTTTGATTATGTTGTCGGTGCCATTCTCACTCAGCCCAGTCATTTGATGGCCTATCATAGTGAGACACTCTCAAATGTCGTTTGTAAGCACCCCACCTATGATAAAGAAATGTATTCCATCGTACAATCCTACTGCCAATGGAAGAATTACATTCAAGAGAAGGAGACAATCATCTATATGAATCACAAACCTCTAGAGTTCATGCGAGCACAAAGAAAATTGCATAATGACCTCCATCAAAAGTGGTACACATACTTGCGCCAATCGCGTATAATAAAAGGAGCTCCAATCGCGTCATTGACTGCCTCAGTCGACCTCCAGTTGCAACACTAACCACAATGCTCGAATCTTGTGGGAATGATACCTACGGGTGGTCCCAACTCTATGAAAATGATCCTGACTTTGTTACAACCTGCCATATGTTGGGAAAAAGAACGACCGTTGTTGAATTTCATCTTCAGGATGGACTACTATGCCATCTGGTTCATCTATGTGTTCCTTAAAGTGAGCCTACGAATTTGATTTACTAAAATAGGGTGGTAGGACACTTTGGCATAGAGAAGATTGGTCGAAGCTTCGACAAGATGTTATTAAGTATATTATATCCTACATTTTTTTCTCCATTGCCAAGATAGCCATTAAAAAACAAGGACTATACACCCCCCTCCCTACTCCCGATGAGCCCTAGGAATACATATTGATGGAATACATGTTAGGTCTCCCCTCAACTAAGCATGGAATGACTGTGTATTTGTGGTTTTAGATCGATTCTCTAAGATGGCTATTCTGACCGCCAGCAAGAAGAGTATCACAGTCGAAGCCACTACCAAGCTCTTCTTCGAGCATGTATGGGTACACTTTGAAATACCACAGACCATCATATCAAGTTTGGATAGCATATTCTTAAGCACATTTTGTTTGAGCCTTTGGTCGTTGTTGGACACCAAGCTCACCAAATCCACTTCCTTCCACCCTCAGATGATGGACAAACATAGATCGTCAATAGGATGATCGTGCATATATTTCTCATGTACAACTCCAAGCATCCATGCACATGGGATGAGAGCCTTCCTTATTTGCATAAAAACTACAAAAGAGCCCTCAATAGCTTGACAAACCATAGCCGTTTTTAGGTGGGCCTGATATTTCAACCATTGGGCCCCATTGATGTAGCACTACCTCTTGCATCCACATAGGAAAGATATTTCCATGATTAATCTAAGGTAGAAAAAGCCACCAAATTTATTGAATAGATTCAACACATCTGCCAACAGGTCCATGATATTTTGCATAAATCCAATGCTAAGCACAAGCAATGCCATGACCAACACCAGGTTCCCCATAAATTTCAGGTGGGAGATAAGTTTTAGTTGCATTTGCAGAAAGAGCACCTTACAGGACCCCATCAAAAGTTGCTTCCACGTTTCTATGGACCTTACACCATCACCAAGGTTGTGGGCAAAATTATTTTGAGTTAAGTATTCCCCCCTTCCTTAGCTTGCACCCAGTATTCAATTTGGACCTCCTTCGGCCATATTTTGCACCATTATTGGGCACATCGAAAGTGGCAGAAAAGTTGACACCTACAGAGATCAAACCTGACTGCATGGAACATGAAACCATTGATCGGATCATGGACACACATGTTAATGGCACCCACCAACAGAATATCCAACTCTATTGGGTTGTCAAATCAGGGAAACTACCGCACCAAGGAAAGTGGGTCACCAAGCGTCAAGTTCAACATAATGTTCCCCATTTGATGGGGTAACTCAACGCGATGGAAATAATTGCTTCCTAGGGGGGGGGATCTAGGTGGACATCAGTGGTCTCCCACCTATTCCACTGGCTCAAAATACAATTTTCGTCTTGGTAGTTTTTCTATGGCTTTTTGGGTCCCAAACTTCTGGGTCACTTTGAGTCCCTAACAAAAACATTTTGGCTCGAAAAAATCTAACATATAAAGAAAGGTAGATACTAAGATCAACATAATGTGTACTCCTCGGCTAGACCTTTCTGATGAGGTATCGATGACCCCAAATAGATATCATATGCAAACTTTGTGCCCCGGGGAAATTGACATATCAACTACCCCCATCGGGGCCCACAAACCTTTTGGTGTTTCATCTCCCGGGGTTAGGGTTTTGGATGTTTATGGTTTTCTAATTTATTCTTTATGTTAAAAAAGGCCTTTGGAGCCTCATTGTACTCATCTTCTTGCGAAAGCACGTAGTTGTCACATCTCTTCTCAGAGACAATCTACCACCATTCTAGCGAGTTCATTTCACTATGTGTTTTCTTTTACAGTCTTTGCATATTTCATTCTTTAATATAAATTGAGTATTATTGTATCTTCGTGTTTCATTTCGTTCCCTCATAAATCTATATCACACATAGTGTCCATTGAAGCAAACAACCAAACACTTATACAAAAACTTATCTAGTAGAGAAAACAACAATCTCAGACTCCCTAGACTATGTGATCTCCAGTAAACCTACTGAAACATTCACATCCCTTTTAGAAAGACCATTAGTGGGTACATTTAATTCATGAAAGGCATGACAACAGAAGAACTGATATATCCTACCCAGATGTTCTTTAACCTTCATAATGAGATTTTCCAGCCCCAAGCTTAGCAACCTAGTTTTTGTTGATATCCAATCGTTGACCAATTGAGAGTCACCAAAGATTTGTAAATTACATCAACCTCTCTCCACAACAATCTCCACTGACAAAAGCATTGTCTTAACCTATGCTACATTGTTGGAGCAAAAACCTAATCCATAGGAGAAAGAGAGTGAATGTTTGACTTGAAGATGCAAGATACCAAGTGTTACGAGGAAAATCACTCTATGGCATGGGGTAAACCACAACAGACGGAAATGACTGCAGAAATCAACTCTAATCTCAAGTATGTTATATAAACAAATATGATAACAAGACAAGATAACGAGCCTACATCATCCATATGTTCAATAAAGTCCATCGTTGAGCTCTTGACTCAAAGCAATACACTTGCAACTTGTCCTCAAAAACCAAGATACAAAAGCATATGGTGATAATATATAAATTTAGCACATATAATAGCATAATCCATCAATATTCATAACAAATACTCCCATGGAATAACAATTCATATATTTGCAAGACATTAATTGGACGAGAAAAGAGTATTTCTATTAAAATTTAATCAACAGAAGTGTATGAATGAAAAAATTATGTGTCGGCACGTTCGGAACCGAGAAGCTAAGTCCCTTCCAGCTGGGCCTCCACCACTTCAATCATCCACCAAAGGCAAGCTCATATAAGAGAGACAATGAGGTTCTCTATCAAATAGGGAAGAGCTTGGGGGTTGAACAATGTGTTCATAATTAAAAGGACAAAGGGATGCAAACTCAATATGAAGTGAATAATTTCTCCAGATTAACTTTGCTCTCAAAGTTGAATTCTTCTCTTCTTCTCCACAGCTTGGATATGGCCCATTTATAGCCTTCAAATGGAACTGAAGGGTCGAGTCATAATGTTTCCAATATATGGAAGGTCAAGGATCATGGATCTCGTGACGTGACATAGAAACCCGACACCATTTTTTTAATTTTGGGCAAAAAACCTGATTTACGCGGGCTGTAATGGTGCAACCTTCGTATACACATGTTGTATAGTTGTTAGGGCGCGTATATGTGGAAAATTACAATTTTTATCTCTGGGAACTACAAAAAGGGACTTCAAGTATGCATAGGGAAATGGAAAAGGCCTTCAGAGAAAGTTTCATGGGGTGAGGAAAATCTTTCTATAACACCACCTGCCCCACATTTACCAAGGTTTCCCTTATATGCACTATCAAAATAGCCCCATGACCTAGAATTATCAACATGGACATGATTAATCTATCACAGAACCTTAGTAGTGATTACCTCTTCAAAAGCATATCTAATTTTTTAAAAAACCCTAAAGAGAGGAAATCGCTACATCTTCAAGCAACATATCATTCCTAACTTTCCAAATATCTCAACACACAAGGAGCGACAATTCTTCAAATTCTTCTAGGAATTTTCTCTCCCACCAGAGTTTGAGAATCTCCATAAGGGACTCCCCTCTCCATCTACCAACGCTTGCGGTAAGAGTAATGGTTCCATCCCAAACCTCCAATGGAAAATGACATCCAACTAGCATGCAATAAGGCTATGAAGCATCCAATTTTTCAATGTGGCCTCATTGAGAGCCCTATATTTTGTGACTAGATGCATTTCTTTGGGGTCCTTATTTGGGATAAGGAACGTGGGAGATCCATAAGAAGAAATGGATTTGGAATTAGATCTCAATAGCCTTGCGATGAGAAAGAAGATATATTAGAGCATTGGGGATGGAAGCACTGGTGACTAAGTCAATATATTGTTGAATAGAATGAGCAAGAGGAAGACCATCCGAGGGAAAACAATATGTTTGAAAACTCTTCAAGGATATGTTGCATAGATAGAGGAGTGAGATGCACATATGTGTCATGTTTAATAGGAATAAACAAATGGACAA
>JASDQU010011616.1:42040-52822 GCA_032191745.1 Picea mariana | reverse complement strand
AAAGAGGAATAAATTCAACATATCGGGTAGCAGGAGTGGGGGAAGTTGTCTCAAGGGATTCCACAAAAGGGTTTTTAGTATATAATTGTTTTGTAATATTTTTTCCTTGAAGAGCATGGCACTTAGTAGTATCATGAGTAGTAATCTTGTGAAAGGTGCACCATCATCTTGAACGTGGAGAAGAGGGTGAACGAGGGGTAGGTGTGTTGGATCGACAAATGAGAGTGGGTTTAGGGGTTGGAACAAAATAATAATGAATAGAGGGGTGGGGCCTTTGCTCAAATTTGCGCTCAATAGTGAGGACCCTTAAGAAAGTGAAATATAGGGTTGGGCTCTCAAACAAATCAACTTCATTACAAATAAGAAGAAGTAAACCATAATTAAACTTTAAGATTAGTACATATTTAGACTCACAGATACACAACTAGATGTGAAGCTTGGTGAATGCATCAACGTACTGCAAAACGAATTAACCATGAAGTTGATGAAGAAGCAACCAATGATGCATGAGGTTTTGTAGATACTCTAGTGGGTAGAAGTGTTCTCTAAGCGCTTGAGAAAAAGACTCCTAAGTATTGGTATAGTGTGTTGTGGAAGAGCCTAATCCCTCATCATGAACCTCAACATATAAATCAATATATTTTGTTTTAGCTATCCACCACGCATGGGCCAGATGTTCAAGTTAACACTCAATGAATCAAAGTTTGGTGGCCTTTCTTATGTCAAGTTTTGTTTTGAGGTATGCATAAAAAATTTGTATCCAAGAATCCAAGATCTCTCCATCCATTTTCCCACCATACTTTGGAATATTAATGTGGACATTTAGTGTGAGGTTAAAAAGAGGATGATGTGGCATCGAGCACTTACAAAACCTTGAGAAAAACTAGATGATGACTTTCTAGATTCTTAGGAGATGGTTCATGACATGGAGGCATTGCAATAGCCTTGGAGAGTGGAAGGAAGATAGCACAAAAATGAAGATGTGACTATAGGGATGGTAGGTGGGAGTTGGGCTAAAGTAGCTTGACACTTGATGAAAAACGTGATATAGTTGAGGAAACGTATCCTTGATTTTTATACTAAGAGATGGAGTGGATCCATGTATGGGCTACATAAACCTGCAAAAGAAGGGAATGGATCCTTTCATGGGGTTATGAAATCCAAGAAAGATGGTATGATACCAAAACAATAAAACACTTAGTCATCTCCAAATATAATTGTTAGAAATCATTTGCATAATATAAAGAATAAAATTTGAGGTAGGAAAAAATCACTCTTCTATTGGCCATAAATAAAATATAAAAATGATTATAATCAAACACTCAACCAAGTAAAAAATAGCTAACCTAGATGATTTTAACAAAGCCATAATCAACTAAAGAACATAATTACATGCTTACATTTATTATTAAATAAATTAAAAAGACAATGCCTCCCATTATCCTAGATATACACACCTTATCATTTTAAAAACAATCGCTTCAAAACTATCCACACAATTTATTATTATTTTCAAGATATTTAAAATATAAAATTATATTTATTTTAAAATATTTTAGTTTATTAATTTGTATATAATTTTATATTCATTATTGTAATGGCTTGTATATAGCTTTCGTGCACCTTTGACCGTGTATTAACTTGTATGGAATTAAAAAATTTGGTAGCAAAACTAATCTTAAACCATTTTAATTTTTTCTATATAAATTAATTTATTTTATTAACTTATTTTTTTAACTTTTGATTAGTAAATAATTTGATAGTGTTATTGTGGACTTCATTTTATTAGAGATTTAAAATTAGGTCTGGTTGATATATCTTTGTGCAATCCCGCGTGCTACTTAGTTAATAGCTGCTGGGTTAGAAACCTAGTGGATCTGGTGAGGTTTGTTTGGGCAGTTGTTAGCATTGGTGGGGCAGATTCCCATTTATTTTTTTAGTGTTAAACTTGTGAGGACAATCTCCACTAAAGTAAAACCTCCACTATACACTAAAAACTGTTATTCAAGAAACTAACAGCTTATGAAGATATGGAAACATATGATAAAAATGTTGGACTCCAAAATAAATTTAGAGTTTTTTAATGACATATTTTAATTATAGAAATAGGTTAAAGCACTAGCACACCCTATGAGAGAAATGAGAGAAATAAAAAAAGTCAAAGGCAACTTGGTAGCTATGTTATTTAAAAATAAAAAAGTGTTTTTAATAGTCCCTGAATAATTTAAACCAACCCAGATACTCAGAAAATCAATCAGAACTCTGGATTCTCAGGAAATATAAAAACAAGTAGTTGGAGAACTTGCCGAAAAAGTAACTCTGGAAGGAGGATTGCTCCCGAGTTAGCCCACTCCTGCGATAAATAATTTCATCATCCCATTCACACTTTTAAATGATACTAATACTACTTTACAAATGGGTTTTGTCATGAGGTTTAGCAATAAGCAATGAGGTGATTGGCCTGTATTAACCTGCAGACTAGAGTTACCCATGTTATTTTATATGGTTGTGACTTTTGAAGCTATAAAAAATTGTGGAGAAAAATAAAACAAATTCAAAAACATTTTATAAATTATTCTTCTACTGAAAATGCTGTACGCGTTCAGTAAAAAAACAAGTGATGAAGAGTGATGTTGAGAGAGGTCTGTTTGATGCCCTGAGAGTTGCAGCAGGCACAGAAAAAAAGACTGGCGAGCATGTGGGCTTGGTCCAGAAACATTTCTCTCAGTTGATTGATGGCATCTGCAGCAGAAAACCACCCTAACATGCCTTGCCGCCAAAAAATTAACTCCATAGACATTAGCATCACATTTGTAACACAGATTTGCAGAATCTGCCTCATAGTTGCCACAAAGCGTACACTTCGGTTCCTTCACCTTCGCCATCACCAAATTATTTTCCCCAAAACACAACTCTTCAATCATAACTTCCCACTGAAAATTCTCACAGTAAATCCAAACTAAACACCTGATTTCCAGTTGGAGCTGGATCGAAATAGGCTGAGAATCGAAATATTTTAAGTTGAGCGTGTCTTTTGCAAAGATTTCTCTCCGAAGTTTCTCCATTTGATGTGATTGTTTAACTAATTCATTACTCTATTTCTCTATTTGATGTAATTGGGTAACTACTTCATTACTCCGGTAGAGCTCAGATCAATGGTTCAATAAATGATATCAGCTATTACATTAAATGTAAATAATGAAAGCGACGAGGATTCATTATTCTGAAATCTTTCTCGACAAAATTCGTACAATTTGTTGGGGACACTGAAGCGCCCAATCAGGGATGGAATTGTCCGTCACGATGGAATTGTCCGTCACGAGGTGATTTGCCCATCAAATACGTTAATTTTTTTTACAAACCGTCAATATACAAATCTGAGTTACGGAAACCGTCAAATTTGACGTGCTGTTGAGATTTGAAATTCCAACCCTGTGCCCAATTGAATAACTGCAAGCTCACATAAAGTGAAACAGCCAATGGCATTCAGTAGATTAAATAACAGAATCAAGAATTGTCACCTTGCAGAGGCAGTAGCAGTAATGTTTAACGTATGTTTCATTTACAGTTTTGGACTTTATATCATTGCAAAACTTAGTTCCCTTCCATCTTATTTATTGTCTTGTACTTTTTTTTCCGGGAAAAAAGTCATATTTGCAGTAATGTTCAACGCATATTTCATTTACAGTTTTGGACTTTACATCATTGCAAAACTTATTTCCCTTCCATTTTATTTATTGTCTTCTACCTTCTTTTTTTTCCCGGAAAAAAGTCATGTTTTAATTTATTTTCTTGTACTATGTTTTCCGATCTAATTTATGAATTATAAATATTAGGTGTTTTCAAATTTCTTTTATGACATATAAATATTAAGTGTTTTCAGACTTAATTTATGAATTATAAATATATGTCATTTTCTTTTTTAATTTGAAGTTTAGGGTAAACATTTAACGTTTTGGAAATGAATTGACCGTGTTTTCAGATTTCATTTATGAATCATAATTTTTAAGTGTTTTCAGATTTCAGATTTCATTTACGAACGTGTTTTCAGACGTAATTTATGAATTATAAATACATATCACATTTTTTTTAATTCAAAGTTTCGGGTAAACATATAACGTTTTGAAAATGAATTGGAAATGAATTGACAGTCTTGGAAATGGCGTGATGTTGATTTGTTTCGATGAAATTATTTGATTGCCAAAGTTTTATTTATTTATATATAGAATGTTGTAAGGAGTTTTTCATTATGTGTTTTATGTTATGTGGTGCACTTGGTTGATTGGTGTAGTCGGGACTGTCCTTCCAATTGTGACCGACCTCTTTGCTAGCATTTTCCCTCCATTGCCTCAATGCCTCTTTGTGATGTTTCTGCCTTAGCCTATATGCTACCATTGCCTTTCCATTGTCCATTGATTTAAGTATTAAACAACTCTTATTTATTGTTCACCATTGCTTTCATGCAGTGTTACCATTGCTTTTCATTGTTCATTGATTTGAGTATCAAATGACCTTTGCTTTATTGTTCACCATTGCTTTCTATTGTCCATTGATTTGAGTATCAAACGACCCTTGTTTTATTGATCACCATTGCTTTCCATTGTCCATTGATTTGAGTATTAAACTACCCTTGCTTTATTGTTCACCATTGCTTTCCATTGTCCATTGATTTGAGTATCAAACGACCTTTGCTTTATTGTTCACCATTGCTTTCCATTGTCCATTGATTTGAGTATCAAACGACCTTTTCTTTATTGTTCACCATTTCTTTCCATTGTCCATTGATTTGAGTATCAAACAACCCTTGCTTTATTGTTCACCATTTCTTTCATGCATCGCTACCATTACTTTCCATTATCTATTGATTTGAGTATCAAATGACTCTTGTTTTATTGTTCACCATTGCTTTTATGCATCGCCTTTTATTCACAACCCTTCTTCACACTCTTGTTGACTATCATAGTCTTAATAATAAACTTGGTGGCATCCAATGACTTTTCTAGAAAATCTATATTACAACAATTTCTTTGCAACTGTAGCCCATCATCAATTGTAGTTTAAGCTAGATCGTCATCGATTTTTTGGTGAAATTTGAGTTCTGATTAAATTTCATAACCTTTGGACCTAAAAATCAGGAACCCTTAATAGTGATACTCAACTCAAAGCATCATGCTTTGATACATGTATTATTAGCACGTAGTGCATTGCACAAGAAGGATGTCAATTTTTAGTCAAAACCATTTGTGACGACATAACGAGCAATTTTGTCTTCTTTTTTTCCAAGGAAATGTACTCACTGAAAAGCCTTCGAATACTTCCCCATGATCCATGGATGGTAAGCAGGGTAAACCATCATCCTTGATTATGGGGCCTCACCCTGGGGAAATCAAGAGTTGAACCCATGACCAACAACAAGCATGATAAACACACGTCTGGCTCTAGACCAATTGAGCTAACCCTCGTGGCTGTGTAATTTTTTCTTTTATTGTACCCAATGCCATGAATTTTAAGGGTTTTAAAATGAGTTTTCTCTTTTTCTTTAATAATTTCGTAGGATTTGTTCTCTTTGCTTCAAATGTTTAATAGACTAAAGGCCACTTTCATGAATGATCTATGCTACAATGATTTTCAATGATAAATTTTGTATGTCATATGAGGTTTTCATTTCATGTATTTGCATATGTAAGCGAAAGGGCTTTTCATGGCTACATTGGAAGAATCAATGAGTAGCTTAACTTTCTGCGATTTGAGGCTCAAGTTGGAAAAAACTAGTATGGTGGTGAGATTTATTATGGTGTTGTCAACAAAGTAGTTAATGAGCATGCTAATTTGGGGACCCAGTGTTTCCTCCTATAAATTGCTTTCTCTAGGGCTCTAATAACATAATTTGTTTCTTTATTATTTGTTTGAAATACTTCTTGTGGGTGTTTGGATATTTCTTGATTTCATTTTCATAAAATTATGCAAAAAATATTATTTTAGTGATGAAAGCAAACTACAAAATGCCAATAAACATAATCTCACAATCGAACTCTAAAATAAGATTGTCAACCTACTAAGAACAAGGGCTTAAACCTTTACTTCTACATCATTATGAAAGTCACAAAGGTAGAAGCAATCTCAACATCCTGTGATTTCTTTACACTTGTTATTACCCAATGGATAGCTACAATACTCACATATCATTTTATGTGTTCCATATTGTTGAAATCAATTTTAGGATTATAATGTGAGTTAATAATCACTTCATACTTACACATTTTCCCACAATAATAAATGACTTTGATGCTAAATTATTATTCACTGGGCATGGTAGCCACAACATTGGAGGTTCTTCTTACATTGCATGTTAGTCTGCTCATATCAACATTCTAGATTTGTTTGCTTCATTATTGTCTCCAATTTTAGGTTGTAGGAGTTCATCGATTCTCATAAATTTACTCCTAGATTCTTATCTACTCAAAAACATTTTTGTATATTTCTTTCATCATGATGTTGTATCGACAATTTGATTGTTTCATCAACATTTTAGTTTGAAAGCATCTCGATTATTGCATTCTCGATGCATTTTCCTATATGATATTCTACCACATTTTCGAAACTAAACTATATATTTAAATTTTCATTTTCTAAATTTTGTATCTTGACATACTAAGACTTTTAATAATAGTTGGTTATAATTTTTTGAAACTTTGTTACTTTGCATTGTTCCTTAATAATTACCATTTTTTTATGAGATGCGACTTGAAATCTTGAATTTACAATCGAATTATATATAGTCGACATAAAATATGATAATTGGGGAAATGTAAGGATTGAGTTTTCCATGATTTAATAAATATTCTATAGGGTCACCAAAGATTATGTCTATGTTAAGATAATACCACCTAAAGAAAAGATATGGAAGTCTTGAACTAAATGCAACTTGCTTATTCCTTGTAAAATAAAAATGCCACCTCAAGTAAGATTTATCATTTTTCGCTACCTCTAACATGGATTGACATGTGTTTCTAGTGCTACATTAGAATAGGTTGTATTGTATTCAGTACATCATGAAGAATACATTCTTCCTACTATGACCTATGTAGGAAATCTATTTGCTTGTAGCACAATAGAAACAATAATCTATTTCCCTCTTTGGTTAAAAAAAATGTATTATCGAACACTCTTGTATACATTTTACCAAAGCAAAGTTACTCCATGGTAATTAGAGTTAGCAATGAATTTGTATTTATACATTGCAAAGCACCATGTCTCATGAAGTGACATGCTAATTAAGCTGTGTTGAGGTTAAGTACAAATCCTGTTATGTTTTGTAGTTTATTATGATTCTATTTTTTGTTTTTAACATGTGTTAATTGGCACCTCCCAGCTTCCTTATCCAATGGTTAAGTTAATGTATTTGTTGATGAATGTATGTTAGATGAAAAAATTATATGTAATACATGTTATGCTATAGTATATCACATATATCAAACATTTTCATTTCATTATTTTAAAATTAAAATTTTGACTATTCAATCCCAAATTATGTTTACTCAATTTATTGGAAAGAATATGAAACCACTTATTTGCATCAACATGTAATCCCTCATTGGGTGCATGAAACATCATCCTATGTACATATTTACATTAAAAAAAAACAAAGATTCATTTTAACCTTATTATCCATGTGTCTTACAATGTATGTGTAATCCCTTGAACACATTGATCAATATTATGTTTTGGTTGTCGTCTAAGCTAATAATGGTTTTCTCTACTAGGATGACAATAGTTTCCCTTCTTGTAGCACCACGATGTTGGCTACAAAGTCACATGTTACTCTACATCCCAAGATAGAAATTCCCTCGACAAATCTAAACCACCACTTGCTCCCCTCCAATTTAGAAGACATGTTATATTTTGCTTCACTTCCCCAACAATACATCCATTATAAACTGCGTCGATTTTCCTACTCAAATGGATGTGTTGTTCCTCCCATTCGCTTATTCCATCCTTATATGTCAACATGGAAGTGAAACAAACTCACATCTCATTGCTAAAAGGAGAGAGCCTATAGTGGACATGCCTTAGTATAACATCCTACAAGTTTACAAAGAAAACACTGCCAACACAATGGAGCTTAAAACAAAGGCCTCAATAGCAAACCAACTTTGTAACAAATAATGGCCTTTGCATAGAGAGAAACAAAGCATGCAAACAAGAAATACAATGGAAGGGAGTGGAAAGGTTCTATCTTAGGAGACGACGAGTAGAGAGAATGCATGAGAAGTGAACTCTATGCTCGTAAAGGTTGGCCTTCAGCCTCAAAGGAAACCAAGAAGCCAACTAAATCATCTCGTAACATGCAAAAACAAGAAGATGCATAGCGAATAGCTTAGGGGTCTATAGACAGACACAAGCCAAGCACCATAAAGACGATTGACCAGTTAGAGGAACATGTATGTTAGAAAACAAGGATAACAATTACTTCAAAAATTGGTGCAGAATCGTCTAAAATTGTGTCAAATATTGGTTTCTCCAAAAGAAGGATCACAATGTTTTCCAAAGTCTTGGACATGTATTGGAAAACAAAGGTCTTCATAGACCAACACTATGATGAACTCAAGGAGAGTAGCACTGAGCTTCTCAGAGATGTTTAAGTGGAGTTAAGAAAGCTCAAAGAAAATTACCAATTTCTTCTTTAAGTTATGAAAAGTTTTGAGAAACATGCAACATATAACACATTTACATAGAGCGAGAAGTAGAAGATTGGAACTAACCCTAAAACCCAGTTAGCGTGCTTAAAACATAAATACTTGGATTTCAAATTCACCCTCTATCTAATTACATTTTTATAATGCTTTTAGTAAAGTTTTTTTTAGTGATAAGATAAAAAGAGACATAACTCTTTTGTAATTTTTACTCAATTTAATGTAACTGCCTTTTCAGAAAGTTATGAATAGTTTTATATGATACTAAATAAAAATGCAATTTAATAATGGTGTGGTGATATTAAACATGTAATTGGAATTTTTTCAATTTATTTATAAAATTTTAGATATTTTTATTTTTATTAATTTTTATAAGAAAGAAAAATAAAAAAAAAATAGATTTTAAAATTTTATAGTTTTAAAAGGCATTGTCTAACTATTCTACTATTTTGGTTTTTTCCTTCGTTTATATTATTTAAATTGTATTTCTCAATGCATAAATGGATTTAGAGTATTGAAAAACCCTTAGAACACTCTGATATCCCAAAAAACCAAGATATAAAATGTTTAGACTACTACATACAAATCAAAATTATTAAAAAAAATAAAAAAATTAAGAATTAAGATTTTTTTTTTTT
The DNA here is from genome assembly GCA_032191745.1 of Picea mariana. Classification (NCBI taxonomy): domain Eukaryota; kingdom Viridiplantae; phylum Streptophyta; class Pinopsida; order Pinales; family Pinaceae; genus Picea; species Picea mariana. The sequence continues at coordinate 43,491 of JASDQU010011616.1, read as the reverse complement.
TTTTTTTAATTTAGTAAAGTTGATATTAGTATGAGATAAATAATTTCATAAAAAAGAAATCTCATTGACACTCTTAAATGAAACTTAAATTACCTTTTAAAAGGGTTTTTTTAGTTATTATTTTATGATTTAACAATAAAGTAATTAAGTTTGTATTAACTAGCAAATCTTAATTAAGAACTAATCAACTTCATGATTGAGTAGGTGTAGATGGTATACATAAGAAACTTAAACTACCGTATAAAAGGGGTTTTTTTGATCATTATTTCATGATTTAGCACTAAAGTAATTAAGTTTATATTAACTAACAAAATCTAATTAATAATTAATCAACTTCATGATTGAGTTTGAGTAGTTGTAGAGGTACAAATAATCAACTTCCTTTATAGGAGATCAATGATTTCATTAATAATTACAAAATAATAATTAGTTTAATGATTTTAGTAATATTGCTTTCATAATATCTTAGTAATACTTTAATAATATTAATTTTATTGAGGACAACTATAATGATTTCATCCCTACTTGCACATGGTGGAACTAATACATTAAAAAGGAGTGTATGCCAAGAAAAGAATGTGAAGAAAAGAATGTGAAGTAGATATCATTCAAACTTAAATATAAAGTGAATTTTTCAAAACAAACAATGTTTTAGCCATCATAGTTTCTTTTCTTAGTTGAATGAATTGTCATTAAAGTGAATTTTTCAAAACAAACAATGTTTTAGCCATCATAGTTTCTTTTCTTAGTTGAATGAATTGTCATCTATGAAATGAGAAAAAGGTGAAAGACAAAACATGTCAACTCATAACCATGTTCATACTTTGGGAGCCTCATAGAAAGGAGAAAGATAACACATGTGCAGTCATACTTTGGGAGCCGAGCCTCATGGATAACATATCTCTTCTCACGTGTGAAGTGAAAGGGATCCCACTACCTATGAAGGACGGTCAAAATAGTTCATGTATCTTTTGATCAAAATTGGATTTGCCAAAAGGATTATTTTTCACCAATTTGCTAATTTTTTTTTTTTTTTCAATTTTTGGAAATAAATATTTACAAATTTGGTTAAAATTCATTTATTTTTTTTTTTATCTAAATATGATTAAATTGATAATATTTGCCAAATATTTATAGATTTTTATAGTAAATTATATGTTTTTTTATTGAATATTTGCTACATATTTATATGTATCATTTTCAAACTGAAATAATCACTTAGAATATACATAAGTATTTAATATGTAAATCCTTAAAAAATATCTTGATGTAGAGCATGTCACTTAGCAGTAACATGGGTAGTAGTGTTGTGAAAGGTGCACCATCATCCTAGATGTGGGGAAGAGGGCGAACGGGCAGGTGTGCTCGCTCCGGGAAGGAGGGGTGGGGTTAGGGCTTGGAATGAAAGAACGAGGAATAGAGGGGTGGGGTTAAGGCTTGGGATAGAAGAA